>VMDO01005018.1:72101-117240 GCA_007922755.1 Pedetes capensis
GGCTCTGTTTTGGGCCTGTGTGAGGCAGACCATCATGGCGGCGCAGACAGTGGGGAGGAGAGTTTCACTTCCTGGCAGCCAGGAAGCAGAGCGGGAGAGTACAGGAAGGGGCTGGGGCTCTGTTTTGGGCCTGTGTGAGGCAGACCATCATGGCGGCGCAGACAGTGGGGAGGAGAGTTTCACTTCCTGGCAGCCAGGAAGCGGAGCGGGAGAGTACAGGAAGGGGCTGGGACAGGGCCTGCCGCCTTCAGCCTCCTCCCACTGGTGCCGTATTATGAGTCCACAAGGGTGTAACCCATTCGCTAGGTTGGAGCCCTGAGCATCTGCCTGCCTCGGGAGTGCCCTCGCGGATGCATCCACATGTGGGATTCACTAGCCCAGGTGTTTCTCAGTCAGACCAAGTTGATGGTCAAGACTAACCGCACAGCTGGCCATCTGTTAAGTGACTTGAACCCAGCTGTGGGCATCCGATGAGGGCCATCCTGGAGGGCGTCGGCAGGGTGGCTGCGCGCCCAGGGTCGCCAGGCACAGCCAAGGGCTCTTGCTGGCATCTGAGGGGGCATTGCTGGGACCACTCTGCCATCATGAAGGAAGGTGCCAGCAGCATGGCCTTGCTTAGAAGAATCCAACTTCACCTCATTGTCAGAAAGTAGATGAATAATGTTGGGGTGCTAAAACCAGAGGTGGGCGTTGAAACATCAAAGAGGGGGCGGCTAGGCCAAATTCAGCACAGGCCGAGCGGGCGTGCACAGCTCACTTGTCCCCAGGGCTCCCCTTGCGCGTGCTTATTAAGGGATGACCAGGTGAAGGGGCGTCCCCTGCCCCAAGAGGGCTCCGAGGACGCTGACAGCTAGGGGGCAGGGGCTGTGGGAGGACAGGCCATCTGGGGCAGGCAGGAGGCTGGGTCCGTGAGGACTGGGCACTCGGGGCTGACCTGTGGGAGGGTCATCCGAAGTGTGTTGAGTCTAGGCTCATTCTGCGCAAGGGAGTCTGGGCCCTCTGCGTGGCCGCAGTCATTGTCCAGCCAGGTTGTCGATTCCGCCCTGCTTCACGCTGGCTGCATTAATGAGTCAGCAAGCAGTGGCCTGGGGGTCTCCTTGCTTGTGGCTTTGTTGGTGAAGATGCCCATCTTGCTGTGGAACTTGGGGAGAAGGCATGTGCTTCCCCACGGAGTGAGATGTTGGCTGAAGGGTTCTGACACCCCCTCAGTTCGATCCCCTGCAGCCGTAGCCCTGTGGCATCTGATCCCGTCAGACCTTGGAAGCTAAGCAGGGTTGGGCCTAGTTAGTACTTGGATGGGAGAGCACCTGGGAACACCAGGCTTGGTAGGCTTGAGAATTGGACCTGGCAACCCACTCCCAAAAAGATCAATCCACCATTGAAAACCCATGAACAGTGGAGAAGCACTGAGAATAGTGTTTTGCCTGTTGTACATAGGGTCGCTATGAGTCGGATAAAAACAACAATCAATTAATTCAATTGGGCACGTTCCAGTCTATGCCTGGACACTGACTTTATCAAATACCCTGTGTGCCTTTGCTGGAGGTGACATGGTGGCCTCTCCTTTATTCTTGTGATGTGACTTTCCCTAGCATCAGAGCCTTCTGTAGACATGGGAGGCTGACTGGGAAGGAGGTGGCAGAGCCAAGGCACCGGCCCCTTGGTCTGCGAAGGACGAGCCCCAGTGGGGAGCTGACCCTGTGGCAGGGAGGCGCTGGAGGTGGGAGGCTGTGGCTGTCCCCGGAGCCAGGCCCAGGGGCGGCACCAGAATGGCAGGGCTCCCCGCTGGGGCCCCGAGGTGCCCATGCCAGGCGCTCGGCCTCCCGAGACCCCACCCTCCCCCCGCGCCCCCAGGCATCCTGGAGTTCTTCCACCACCAGCTGAAGGACATCGTGGAGTACGCCGAGCTGAAGACCGTGTGCTTCCAGAACCTGCGCGAGGTGGGCAACGCCGTCCTCTTCTGCCTGCTCATCGAGCAGAGCCTGGTGAGTGCGTGGCCGCCACCGGGCACGGGGGAGGCCGCTGCCTTAGGAGCGCTTCGTGCGGAAAAGCACCGTCCTCGCTTCGTGGACGTGGGTTGGAAATCTGTTCCCCACCATTGCAAGGCAAAAGGGTAACGTGCTTCATTGCTTCAAGAACGGTTTTCTGCTGGGCTGAGGTTAGACCCCTTGCCGAGTATGCACGAGGCCCTGGGTCTCACCCCAGCTGCCCCAGAAGTACTTTCCTATGTGAACATCCTAAAAACGTTTTACATGATATGATAGTCACAGCCTTGTAACTGGCAGAAGTGCCATGCCTCCGCAGTGCTGGAAGGTTCTGTCGCCAAGGCCCGTGAGCAGGTGACTGAAGAAGTGATGTTTCTGTTCGACTTTTTTTTTTTCTTTTGCGGTACTGGGGTTGAACCCAGGGCCTCGCACCTGCATGCTTTGCAAGTGCTGGACCACTGAGCTGCACCCCAGCCCATTTTTTTACTTTTTGAGACAGGGTCTCGCTAAATTACAAAGACTGCCTCTGGTCTCCAACTTGCGATCCTCCTGCCTCTGCCTCCCGAACCTCTGGGATTACAGGCGTGTGCCAATGCATCCAGTCTAACTGATCTTAATTAAATAGCCCTAGTGCACTGGGCCTGCAGCCGTACCACTGTGGCGTCTGACCCTGTCAGATCTTGGAAGCTAAGCAGGGTCAGGCCTGGTTAGTTCTTGGATGGGAGACCGCCTGGGAACACCAGGTGCTGTAGGCTTGGGAGAAGGACCCAACAACCCACTCCTAGAAAATAATCAGCACTGAAAACCCTATGAAAAGCAGAGGAGCACTGACAATAGTGTTTCACCTGTTGTACTCGGGTTAATTATGAGTCGGACACTCACTCCATGGCACCTACCCACAGTGCCCTATGGCTACTGTGGTACGTGGCACGAGTGGGAGTCCATCGCCACCAAGGAATCTCACAGTGGGACGCCTGGCTTTGTTGGCTGGTTACCTCCTGGAGGTGTCCTCTGGCCTGCTGCGCTGTCCCCTGTGCGGCAGGTCAGTGGACAAGGTGTGGCCTGGGGTGGAAAGGCTGGTGGTGTCCGGTGACTGCGCATGGCCCTGCCCTGCCTTTCCCTGGGGACCTGTGTGCTGGGCGGCTGGGCTTGTTCATCCGCTCTGTCTCTTTTTCCATGAAAGTGCTCGTTGTCTTTCCTGCCTCCCTCTGTTCCCTCCTCCCTCCGTCCTCTTTCCTTCTTTCCCTCCTTCCTTTCCTTCCTGTCTTTTTCTTTTCTTTTCTTTCGTTATCTTCTTTCTCTCGTCCTTTTTTTCCTTTTTTCTTTTCTATCTTCTTTCTTTCGTTCTTTTTTTTCTTTTTCCTTTCTTTCCCTTTTCTCCTCTTCCCTTCCTTCATTCCTTCATTCCTTCCTCTCTCTCTCTTCCCCCCCCTCCTCTCTCCTGTCTCTATCTGCCCCCCCACACACACACACAGTTGAGCCCAGGGCCTTACTCATGCTCTAGCACTGAGCCCCACCTCCAGTTCCTTTTCTATTTATTTATTTTCATTTTAAGACAGGATTTCGCCTGGTTGCACAGGCTGCCTCAGCCCCCTAAGTCTCTGGGATTACCGGGGTGCACCGTGGCACCCATCTTCTTGGTTATTGTTACAGGGTTCCTTTGGTTTCATTTGTTTTGATTTGTTTTAGACAGGGTCTTGCTATGTGGCCCAGGCTGGCCTCAAATTCTCCATCCTCCTGCCTCAACCTCCCGAGTACTGAGATCACCAGTGTGCGCCCCCACACCTGGCTGCCCATTGGGTTCTTTGGCCGACTTCTCCACAGCTCATTTATGAAAGTTCCTTGCGGTTCCTTTTCGTGTTGACACATTGCAAGTGCTTCTCCTTATTTGTGGCTTGTGTTTTCCCTCCAGTCATGGTGATTTTTAATAAAACGCTCAATTTGAATGTTTTCTCTCCTCCTCTCCTTCTTTTTTCATTGTTGTTGTAGTAGTGCTAGAGATGCAAGTCAGGCCTCACACGTGGTAAGCCAGCTTCTACCCCTGAGCTACCTCCCCAGAGATAGCTACCTGAGAGTTTTCCTTAGAGTGGGGTTATTTGTTTGTTGGTTGGTTGGTTTTGCAGTACCGGGGATTGAACCCAGGGCCTCGTGCCTGCATGCTTTGCAAGTGCTGGAACACTGAGCTGCACCCTCAGCCCATTTTTTTTTTTTACTTTTTGAGACAGGGTCTCGCTAAGTTACGCAGACTGCCTCTGGTCTCGAACTTGCGATCCTCCTGCTTCTGTCTCCTGAGTGGCTGGAATTACAGGTGTACGCCACCATGCCTGGCTAGAGTGTTTTTTAAAGTCTTTTGAAAGAAGTTCCCCCCACCTTGAGGCATACGATTCTTTTCTATTGTTATCCAGAGTTAATTCCGTCGCCTGGTCTAACGGCTCTGGCCTGAGTCTCGCCGCCTGACGAGGCGCTCCCTCCCCTCACTCCTCTCCGGGACAATCCTCCCTCTCCTTGCCCAGTGTGTTGGAAAAGCACATTGGTGGGAACTGCATCGCGTTTCTAGACCTATCCAGGGAGACTTTTGGTACACTGCTTCTTAAAACAGTCTCTCGTCTTCAGGACCGAGGTGGATTTGTGGGGGCCAACTCGTTTGGAAGAAGGAGCCCAGAGCATCCGGTGCCCACTTCAGGGTGTGGAGTGAGGACAAAGGCCAGCTGCCTTTCTCCAGCAAACAAGCCAAGGGGATGTTTCGGGCTCACACGTTGGGGGTGTCCAGGGTCAGGCAGGGGTGCATATAGGAATCGGCAGCCTCCAAGGGCACCTGAGGTTTTTGATTTCCCTTTTTTCTCTACTCCTAGGCAGACCCTTTCTGCACACAGCGGGGACTATGTGGCCCTGGGCTCCCATTGCCCTCAGCACCTGAGGGCTCTTGGGGACCCTAAGAGAGCAGCTCCCCAAAGGAGGCCACCTCTGTCATCCCAGAGGATTCTGTTAACAGCTCCTCGGAGTGCTCATTCTATACTGAATGGCAAAGATGGACCTTGTTTTTAGACGAACAGATTTCTGTTCATCTTTACCGTGAGATACACTTCCTAACACGGCCTTCTCTCTCTCCACTCTAGTCTTTAGAGGAAGTCTGTGACCTGCTGCACGCAGCCCCTTTTCAGAACATCCTGCCGCGAGTCCACGTGAAAGGTGAGCTGCCGGGTCCCCGAGCACAGGCCACCCTGTGCAGACTGTTGCTGGTCCTGGGCAGCCAGAGAGCTAATGGCCAGTGTAGGCTGTGACTTCACTGCCTGCTCAGTCACAGCCAGGGGTCACTGGGGGTAGGGGAGCAGCCTAGTTAAGTGGCTGAATTTTATTTATTTTTTGCTGGTACTAGGGGACTGAGCCTGCAGCTGTAGCCCTGTGGCGTCCGATCCCGTCAGATCTCAGAAGCTAAGCAGGGTTGGGCCTGGTTAGTCCTTGGATGGGAGACCGCCTGGGAACACCAGGTGCTGTAGGTTTGGGAGAAGGGCCTGGCAACCTACTCCCAAAAATCAATCCGCCATTGAAAACCCTATGAACAGCAGAGAAGCACTGACAATAGTTTTTTGCCTGTTGTGCGCAGGGTTACCATGAGTCAGATCCATTTTTATTTTTTTATTTTGAGACAAGGTCTCACTACGTTATGCAGGCTGCCTGTGGCCTCAAATTTGTGATCCTCCTGCCTCCGTCTCCCAAGTCGCTGGGATGACAGGTGGGCACCTGAGCACCCGGCACAGAAACTGAAATTCTTATGGTTGCAATACAGTGATGTGTAGATTTGCTCCCAAACAGCCTGGAGACAGGGAAGGTGGGGACATTCCGAACAAGGGTAGCCATGAGCTGACCCTTGTCTCAGCAGATGGTAGGGAAATACAGAGGTCCGCTGTGCCCTTTCCTGCTTCAGGTCACACTTGGAATTGTTAGTTGGTTTTAAGAAATGAATATCAAACAAAGTTACTTATTAGGGTTTGTTTTGTTTTGGTTATTAGTTGAATGGAAGACTTTCCAAGGTGAAATTAGACATCATGTAGATACATTACAGAAACCTCTCTGTCAGCTTTAATTAAAATATGAAATGAGCTAGGTGGGTAAAACACTCTTTCCAAAGAGAATCTATTTGGATAATGTGACTCTTCCATTTCTCTCCAGCAGAGGTAAACCTTTGCAATTGTTTCATTCCACAAGGGAGCAGAGTCTAATAAATTACTTTCCCCTGCAGAGGGGGAGAGACTCGATGCTAAAATGAAGAGACTGGAGTCCAAGTACGCCCCGCTGCACCTCGTCCCGCTGATTGAAAGGCTGGGGACCCCGCAGGTAAAGGGTGCTGTGGCCAGGAGGCCTGGGAGCCCGGCGGCCACATCGGGCAATGGGCGGTACTGGGCCTGGAAAATAAACCTAAGGTCAAAAAGGCTGTGTAGACACTCAACACACCCAGGCCCCAGGTGACGCCTCCCAGCTCAGTTGTGGCCTGTGGAAAGGGCTTGGCACCATACTTGGCAACAGAGACGTGTGCTTAGGGCAGGTGACAGGGCAGAGTTCTGTGTGATTCCGTTGGCTTACACTAGATCCGGCTTGCTCGGCCTCAGCACTGTTACCATTTGGGACCAGATAATTCTTGGTGGCTGGGAGCCATAAGCCCTATGGCATCCGATCCCATCAGATCTCCGAAGCTAAACAGGGTCGGGCCTGGTTAGTACTTGGATGGGAGACCGCCTGGGAACACCAGGTGCTGTAGGCTTGGGAGACGGACCCAGCAACCCACTCCCAAAAATCAGTCCACCATTGAAAACCCTATGAACAGCAGAGAAGCACTGACAACAGTGTTTTGCCTGTTGTACGTAAGGTCACTATGAGTTGGATACCGACTCGACAGCACCTAACAACAATTCTTTGTGATGGGGGCCGTCTTGTGAATTCTAAGACAGTTTAGTGGCATGCTTGGCCTCTACTACCTAGATGCCGGTAGATTCGCCCTGTGCTGTGACAACCTGAAATGTCTCTGGACATTGCCAAATGTGTCTTGGAGGCACAGTCACTCACAGTGAGGGACAGCCATATCGATCTCCCTTGTCTGTGAACTGTATCTGATCCTGTTAGGTAATTGCTGATGTATTTATCGATACTTGCTTCTGATCCCTTCTTCTGCCAGCTTGCCATTTTCTGAGTGTTGTACACAGAGCCGGGGTAGTTGGTTGTGGCCCTCCGGCACCGCGGGGCAGCCCGTAACTGAGGACTTTTGTGTTTTCCGTAGCAAATTGCGATCGCAAGAGAGGGGGACTTGCTGACCAAGGAGCGGCTGTGCTGTGGACTGTCTATGTTCGAAGTCATCCTGACGCGGATCCGGACCTTCCTGGATGACCCCATCTGGCGCGGGCCTCTACCCAGCAACGGGGTCATGCACGTGGATGAGTGCGTGGAGTTCCACAGGCTGTGGAGCGCCATGCAGTTCGTCTACTGCATCCCTGTGGGGACGCACGAGTTCACGGTGGAGTGAGTGCACTCAGGGTCTCCCTTGGGGGACAGGGCGGGGCAGGCGAGGGGAGGGGAGCTGCTGGCAGGAAGGTGGGGCAGAAACAGTGGGCGCCAGGACAGCCCAGCAAGCTCTTGTGGAAGGGGCCTCACACAGCTGCTCTAACACCGCTCAAGTGGGGCTTGTGACACCAGAGAGGGCACAGGACTGGTGTCCAGGAGTCTCTCAGCACAGCAGTGGGACGCAAGTCAGGCACGCACGTGTGCGGGTGGCAAGTCCACGAAGTCCCTCACGGGACTGCAATCTAGAAAAGGTTGGGAAATGGCGTGCCACAGGAAGAAAACATACCAAAAATAGGAAAACGGGCGGCAGCTCAGCGTTCTCTGGGGTGGGGAAGGGCGGTGAGTGGGCAAGGGCAGCGGGCAGTCAGCGGCCCGGCGCTGGCCTCTGGAGACGGGCCTGGGAAGACTCCAGATTGCTTGTCCATCTCCCGCCCTGTGTGCGGCTCCGTGTTGCAGGCAGTGCTTTGGGGACGGGCTCCACTGGGCCGGCTGCATGATCATCGTGCTGCTGGGGCAGCAGCGGCGCTTTGCTGTGCTGGACTTCTGCTATCACCTCCTCAAAGTGCAGAAGCATGACGGCAAAGACGAGATGATCAAAAACGTGGTACGTGGACGTTTCCCAGAAGCGCACTTCATGTTTATGGGGAGTTCTTCAGGGGGGTGTTTTTCCTTACAATACATAAAGTTCCAACATACATATATATGTGTGTATGTATGTATGTATGTGTGTATATATATATATATTTCATTCTTAAAGTGAATCTAAATATACTTGGCAAGTAAGGCAGTCTGGAAGGTTTAAAAAAAAATCTGTTCTCTTTTCTTTGTTTTCAAGGTACCTAGATCTACTTCCTTTCTTACATTATGCTGCTGCTGTTGTTAGGTGCTGTTGAGTTAGTGTCCAACTCATAGTGACCTTATGTACAACACGTGAAACACTATTGTCAGTGCTTCTCTGCTGTTCATTGGGTTTTCAATGGTGGATTGATTTTTGGGAGTGGGTTGCCAGGTCCGTCTCCCAAGCCTACAGCACCTGGTGTTCCCAGGCGGTCTCCCATCCAAGTACTAACCAGGCCCGACCCTGCTTAGCTTCTAAGATCTGATGGGATTGGAAGCCGTAGTGCTATGGCTACAGGCATGTCTTACCTTATAGAATCTGCATTTTCAGATTATTGGCAGACTGTTCCAGTCTTCTAGGTTCCAGACAGCATGCTCTTTGGCTATGTTTAAGGCCATTCTTATTTTTATGGATTCTTTGATTTCTAGAATATACCCCGCCATGGTCTTTTCATATATTCTGTCCTTCCATTCTCTCGCTCCTCTTCTTTTGGGACTTCGATTGGACCCCCTTCTGATTTCCGAGTTCCATCATGGAACTCTGTTTCCTTATGTTGGAATTTTTTATTTGCAAGCTTATTTTAATATTGCCTAACTGGAAGTCTAGAATTTGTATTTCATTAGTTTACTATTTTTTCCCCTCCCAAACATGTTGTCTTCATCTTTACATTCCCAGCTTTTGGGGTTTTTTTTCTTTTTCTTTTTTTTTTTCTTTTTTTTTCTTTTTGCAGCACTTTGAGGTTAAACCAGGGCCTCCCATGAGGTAGGCAAGTGCTCTACCATTGAGCTGCACTCTTAGCCCCTTTTTAGGGGTTGCCAAGACTGCCGTTGACCTCAAACTCATGATCTTCCTGCCTCAACCCCCCAGCTCACTGGGATGAAACGCATGCCCTATGGTACCCAGCTACAGTGGGTTCTTAATAGCGATTGGATGAACATGCGTGTAAGTTTTGCAAATCATGAGCCGGACAGAGAAATAGACTTAAATTGAAAACATATTCACTGTTCCAACAGTAGCATTTAAAAGATGGCATGTCAATCCGATTTGCTGTAATTTCTGTGAAAAGAGAGGGCATTTCAAAACATGGAGCATAAAAGCGCAGGTATTCACAGTCAAACGCTCTGATCTAACTGTAGCCTTTGAAGAAGATGGTGGAGCGGATCCGCAAGTTCCAGATCCTCAATGATGAGATCATCACGATCCTGGACAAGTACCTGAAGGCGGGCGACGGGGAGAACACGCCGGTGGAGCACGTGCGCTGCTTCCAGCCGCCCATCCACCAGTCACTGGCCAGCAGCTGAGCGCGCAGGGCCACGCCCACGGCATCTGCGCTGCGGCGGCGCGTCTATCTGCCTGGACGCGGTTGAGTGAGATTTTCTAGGGACTATTTTTCTGTATCGCTGTACCTTTTCAAGGGGGTGCTTTTTGATCTAAAAGCTTAATTTTATAAAATTGACTTATTTTTCTAGACTAAAATGGTATATGCTTTTGGCAATTACGAAGTCTGAGAATACTGGCTGCTCACAGCCGCCCTCATGTTCTTACAAATTATCTTCAGTTTTCCTGTGGAATGTTCCAGCAGCTGTCATAAGTGCTGCTGAGTTCATTCATTCATCCCTTAAGAAACTTAATACCAGCTAACTGTATTAAAATCTTACGCCAGTTACCATTAAACATAACGCCTCAGCTGGGCATGGTGGCACGTGCCTGTAATTCCAGCATTCTGGAGGCCAGGCAGGAGGATCAGGAGTTGGGAGGCCAGCCTGGGCTGTACAGTAAGACCTTGTCTCAAAAAAGAAGAAACCCAAAAACAAAACCTGCCATGGCTGCTTAGCGTTGTTTAGGGATTTCTCTGATGGTCGCCTTGAACAATCTTTTCTAATTCAGTGTTTCCATCTTTTTTTGTGTCCATTTCATTATCTTGATTCCTGTTCCCACTAAATCCACGTGTGACAAAATCTAATTTGTGAGGTATGACTTAAAGGTTAGAGAAATAAAACTAGTGAAAGCCATTTGTGTTCCTTACTGTGTGACCTGCCCTGGTGGGCTGGGGCGGAGCATCTCTTACCTTCACAGACTGGGCTCAGGCTGGAGTCCAGGTCACCTGTGGGGTTTTGAGGTGGGACCAGCTCATGATACCTTTAAAACAGGACTCAGCACACACTTTTAACATACTCAGGTTTTGACATTTTAGTTGCAAGCGCTCCTTTTTTGCTTCTCCCCAGGTTCCACATAAGTGAGGACATGCAACATTTGTCCCTCAGGCTGGCTGATTTCGATTACCTTAATCTCGTTTTATCCATTTTCCTGCAAATGACACAATTTCATTTTTCTTTATGACTGAATAAAACTCCATTTGTACAGCCCAAGACAATTCCTCTTAACTCGGTACAGCCCAGGGAGGCCAAAGGGTCAAAGGGTTGGAGAACCCTGGGCTAAGGGGAAACATGAAACAACCATCCAGTCATAGACAGTATTTGTGAATGTGACTCTAATAGCTCAGGAAATAGGAGCAAGAACAAATGGGACTTCATTAAAAATTGTGCACAGTGAAAGAAACTGAGTGAAGAGACAGCTCACAGAATGAGAAAAAATGTTTGCCAAATATTCATCAGACAGGATTAGTATGTAGGATACATAAAGAACTTAAAAAAATTAAAAGCAACTAATCCAGTCAATAAATGGGCAATGTTTGAAATGAAGTCTTTTCAAATGAAGTAGGAATTACTAATACACGAAAAAGTATCCAACATCCTTATCCATCAGGGAAATGCAACTCAAAACTACACTGAGGTTTCACCTCACCCTGGTCAGAATGGCAATCATCAAGAAAATAACATGGTCGTGAGGATGTGGGGGGAAAGGGACTCTTACTCACTGCTGGTGTGAATGTAAATTAGCCACTATGGAATTAAGTATGGGAGGCTCCTCAAAAGACTGAAAATAGAAGCTGGGCACAGTGGTGCACAGCTGTAATCCCAGCAACTTGGGAGGCAGAGGCAGGAGGGTCGTGAATTCGAGGCCAGAGGCCACCTGCCTTAATGAGACCCTGTCTCAAGGTCAAAAATGAGCTAGATACTGGAGGTGCAGCTACAGCTAAATGGTAGAACACTTGCAAAGTATGCGAGAGGCCCTGGGTTCAAATTCCTAGCACTGCCAAAAAAAAAAAAAAAGATTGAAAATAGAATTTGACACTGAGAAGAAATAGGGATATAAAAAGGAGGGATATAAATTATAATTATATAAATTATAAAAGAGGGATATAAATTATAGGGATAGAAATAGGAGGGGGAGATATGCTCAAAGTACATTATATACCTTTTATATAATATCTATGAAAACGTCATAATGAAACACCTTACTTTGTACAGTAAATACACACTGACAAAAAGAAAAGGGGCTAGGCCAGTCAGAGGGCATCAGATGACAGACGTGCGGGCTGTTCCACACTAAGCTCTGTCCATGAGCCTCCCTGACCAGGCCAGCTGTGTGGGAGAAGCCTGGCTTGGGGCAAGGGCCACTTGGCCAAGGACACAGAGGAGAACTGGAGTCCTGTTCCTAAAAGCCCTCACCTGTCCTTCCCACTGCTGGCTGGAGAGGGTCCACATGGTCTCTCAAATCAAATACCAGATTTGGGTCTACTACTGGCACGACAACAGATGAAAATGGGTAAGGACTGAAAGCCGATCCCAGCTCCTCGGGAGGCTGAAGCTGGAGGATCACCTGAGCGCAGGAGTTCAAGGCCAGCCTAAGCGACATAGCAAGACCCTGTCTCAAAACATAAAAATTTACATTACTGGGCTGAGAAACACTAAAGTCCAGGAGTTTCAAGCATGGTACGGAAAATAAAGTATATGAGCTATTCTGCTATACTGTTCAAATGAATTACAGGACCGTTATCAGGACTATTCTGTATAAAAATTACCTACAAATGTTTCTACCTGCAGCCATATAGCCCTGTGGCCTCTGATCCCATCAGATCTCGGAAGCTAAGCAGGGTCGGGCCTGGTTAGTCCTTGGATGGGAGACCACCTGGGAACACCAGGTGCTGTAGGCTTGGGAGAAGGACCTGGCAACCCACTCCCCAAAATCAATCCGCCATTGAAAACCCTATGAACAGCAAAGAAGCACTGACAATAATGCTTTGCCTGTTGTATGCAGGGTCACTATGAGTTGGATACCGACTCGATGGCACCTAACAACCACCACCACCACAAATGTTTTTGGTACTATGGATAAATAACTCTGAGGCCACTGATTCTGCTACAAAGAATGGTGTCTGTGTTCACCCTATGAAGTACAGAATAAAAAGTTCCTTTAATTCGTGGCCATTACCAAGTTGCATAAGGTTTAGTGATACACCAAAGTAAGGACTTGTGTATAGGACCTCAAGTGCTATAAGACATCAAGGATCAACCTTGGCATTCAGTGAGGACAGTGTCACCCCCAAAACGGTGGAACTGGCTTTATGTGCAAAGCAGGATACAGACACAGGACATACACAGATCACAATATACCTGGAGGGGAAAATTAAAGCGATAGGTAACTGGGGAGGCTGGGAATATAGTTCACTCGCCTGGCATCTGCAAGGTCCTGAGCTTGTAAAACCGGGTGGGGGCGTGGAAAGGGCGACACGGGAAAAATGTAACAGTACCAATAAAAATCCAAAGCTGCAGAAGCAACTGGCTCCACATGACTGTCCAGCCTCCACCCTGCCCAAGTGAGGCCCAGACACCGCGAGGGGCACCAGCACTGCTGCACGGCAGTGGGAGGCTTAGCTCCACAGAGCCCCTGGTGGCCTTGGGCCAGGACTGAGCCTCTGCTCTTCTTGGCCCCCACCACAGGGGAGGAATTAATTGTCAATAGTTTTTTAAAGCCTGCAGCTGTATCCCTGTGGCATCTGATCCCGTCAGATCTTGTGAAGCTAAGCAGGGCTGGACCTGGTTAGTATTTGGATGGGAGACCACCTGGGAACACCAGGTGCTGTAGGCTTGGGAGAAGGACCCGGCAACCCACTCCCAAAAATCAATCTGCCAGTGAAAACCCTATGAACAGCGGAGAAGCACTGACAATAGTGTTTCGACTGTTGTATGCAGGGTTGCTATGAATTGGGTACTGACTCGACGGCACAGAACAACTTTTTTTAAAGGCCAATTCATGCCTGTGGATAGGTTCTGAAGCTGGACAGGGCTCATCAGACTGTCATATTTTTGTGTGTGTTTGAAATTTTCAGTAAACATTTTTATACACATTTTGTAAAATCCAAAATGTATAACGGCCTAAAGTCTTAACCCAGGTAAAATACTTGGTACCAAGAGACCATAATGAGCAAACATTTTACATCCGTTCTAAGCATTTGGAGTTAGCACTGCCTCAATGTGTCTTTCTATTACAGCATGAATGGAATTTAAGAGACTCCCCTAGTCTTCTGATTTTATTTCCCAGAGTTGTTCAAAGGTCTCCATGGCAACAGAACCCTTTAGGAAAACACACTGCCCAGTGTCAGTGCTGATGTAAAGCAGGAGGGAAGGTTCCAGGCATGGTGGACTGAGGAACAAACCCAGTCCACTGTGAAGCAGCCCAGCCCTGCAGGTGCACTGATTTAGAAGGTGCTGTCTTAGGGCCATCAAACACACAGGGAGCCAGACATTGGTGATACGTCACCACCCAAGAAGTATCTTCTAAGGGTGAGAGCACACCCTTTCTGTTTTGTAAATGAGTTCCCTTCATTTTTAGTAACTTAAAGAGTTCCTTAAACTAACATTTCAAAACTCAAATAATTCATCCAACAGGAGCCGACTGTTTAGGCAAGGTTAGTCAGAGGATAATGTATTGGGGCAATTTTGTTCTTTTTCACAATCAAAAAGCCTCCTGTGGCCAGGGATCAACAGAATGAGGATGACAGGTACATTTCAGATTTTTCACCACCAATGAAAAAATAAAGCATTTTATAGACATCCAACTGTCATTAGTGCATTTAGATTTTGGAGAAAGAATCAAAATGTAAAATACCTCTACAATAATACAATGTTAATAGAAATCGACCGGGTATGGGGTATGGAGGTCACTTTAGCGAGCTAGCCTCATTTGAATAAGAAAAGTAATTTCTTGGTCCAAATGAATGAAAGCTTAAAAAAGATTGTCTTTAGAGCACATCGTTTGAGGACAATGCTTTTTCCGACATTCTGAAATTCAGCCTCCCTCTCTGACAGGATGGGGGGTTCACCTTCTAACCACGCCTCAGAACGCTGTCAGGTTCCCATTTCGCCGGGAGAGACTCTCCCCGCTGTGCTGCTCCCCTCCGCAGGGCAGGTCTTCTTCGTTGTTATTAAGAACTTCATACACACTGGAGAGACTGCCATTCGCTGCTTTTTCATCTTTGCGAAAAGACACGGGCAGACTGGCCAGGCTAAAGCTGACGTCCTTAAAGGCATGCAGCAGGAATATGCCCACGATGATGGTGAAGAAGCCACTCAGCGTCCCGATGACATCGTCCGCGGGCATGTCCTGCCACTCCTTAAAGAGAATGGCCGAGCAAGTCAACACGGAGGTGGTGAAGAACACGTAGTAGATGGGCGTCACGAGGGAGGTGTTGAAGATGTCCAGCGCCCGGTTCAGGTAGTTGATCTGGGTGCTCACGCACACCACGAGGCCCAGCAGCAGCACCCAGGCCAGCGGGTGGCGCAGCACGGGCTTCCCGGCCAGCAGCTCCTTGATGGCGAGCCCCAGGCCCTTCACGCAGGACACCGAGAAGGCGCCGATCACCGAGCAGATGGTTATGTATACGAGGATGTTGGTCTGTCCGTGGCGCGGGCCCACCACGAAGATCAGGATCAAGGACACGATGACCACGAGTGTGGCGAAGACCACAAAACCTGGAGGAGCCACGGGAAAGTGACATTTAGTCAAACGTTCTCCTTAAACCGAGACCCAAACGAAACTCTTGAAGATGGAGACAAGGCCCGGTGTGAGAATAAAATCAGCTTCGCTGCCCTAGCAAGGCGCCCACCACACAGAGTTCCACGCATACCCTAGAAGATCAAAGCACGAGTCACGTTCCCACGCACACCACGCATGTTTCTTTTTTTTTGGGGGGGGGTACTGGGGACTGAACCCAGGGCTTCGCACTTGCATGTTTTGCAAGTGCTGTACTACTGAGCTGAACCCCCAGTCCATTTTTTTTACTTTTTTGAGACAGGGTCTTGATAGTTTACACAGACTGCCTCTAGTCTCGCACTTGAGATCCTCTTGCCTCTGCCTCCTGAGGCGCTGGGATTACAGGGGTGCGCCACAAAACCCGGCGCTCCATTAATGTTTTTAAGCAGCCCCTATGCCTACAGTTAAGTGCTCTAGCGTGCAAGACAGAGAGGCAATCAGAACAGGGGCAGTGCTGGTCCAGGAGAAACCACAAGGCACCCTTGTGTGTTGACCATTTTTAGGTGCTAAAAATGGGAGTGATGAGCCGGGTGTGGTGGCTCACACCTGTCATCCCAGTGACTCAGAGACAGACACAGGAGCACGAGTTCAAGGCCAGGGGCAGCCAGGGTAACCTAGCCAGACTGTGTCTCAGAATAAAAAATAAAAAGGGGGAGCCAGGCGCGGTGGTGCACGCCTGTAATCCCAGCGGCTTGGGAGGCAGAGGCAGGAGGATCGCAAGTTTGAGACCAGAGGCAGTATGCATAACTTATCAAGACCCTGTCTCAAAAAAAAAAAAAAAAAAAGTAAAAAAATGGGCTGGGGTGCAGCTCAATGCTGCAGCACTTGCAAAGCATGCAAGCGCGAGGCCCTGTGTTCAACCCCCAGTACCAGAAAAAAAAATAAATAAATAAATAAATAAATAAATAAATAAATAAAAGGGGTTGGGAGTATGCAGAAGCACCGGGGGTTCAATCTCATAGTACCGGTAAATAATAAGCAAACAAACAGAGTGATGAATTGAGTTTTCTCTAAAGGTGGTTAATTTTACAAAATATTTAGGGGCAAGTGCTAGCATGAACAGCAAGTCACAAAGGGCACTTGGACAGACCACTGGGACCCTGGCTGCCCGTGGCGAGCAGAAGGCAGCCCAACTGCCTGCACGAATCTCTGCAGCTCGTCCCCCACTGCCCACAGCACAGCCACTCTCACCCCCGCGCTGACTCCACTCCCAGGACTATTAAAAGCAGCAAATGAAAAGGAGCAAGGTGGTCACAGAATTTTGGCAGAAACATCTGTGACAACATTTGTCAGAAAGCAGAGGAAAACTCCTAAGGGACACAACGGATCCAAGATAGCACCCATCATATCCGAACCTGAGTGAGCGACACGAAGTCCCTGTGCCGTGGGACACAGGCACGGCCCAGCCTAAGGCCTGGCAGGAAGTGCACTCAATATGCAGCCAGGCCGCACACCTGGGTGCCTGTCCCTCCACTGCCACAGGGCTGCCCACACTGGAGGACTCGGACAGCTGAGCACATGAGCGTTGCACCAAAATAAGACATCTGGGTAAAGGGCTCTGGTGTCGACCTCCGTCTCCCCATTTAACGTCCAGGATGGCGGGAGCCAGGCAGGACCTGACCACTGTGGCTTCTAAATAAAAGCAGCAAGGACCACCCCGCAGGGCCAAACCATGCACACAGGTGAAGACAGAAAACCTCAAAATAAGCCACGACCCTCTCGGAAAACCTCCACAGACCTGAGACAGTGATGTGACACCACGCTGTGCCTGCGGCCCACAACAGTTCCAAATGATGGGGAACTTAAAAAACTAACAAAACCCTCAACAAACAACAAA
The DNA here is from genome assembly GCA_007922755.1 of Pedetes capensis. Taxonomy (NCBI): domain Eukaryota; kingdom Metazoa; phylum Chordata; class Mammalia; order Rodentia; family Pedetidae; genus Pedetes; species Pedetes capensis. Next base: position 89,251 of record VMDO01005018.1, read on the forward strand.
CAAACATGGACCTGAGGGCACTGACTGAAATGCAATCAAAGCAGCAAAGCTTCAGGGGCCAAAGCGTTTGGTGCTCACCTCCACTTTTCCCCCAGGGCAGCAGGCAGGATGGGCATAAAAACCAAGGGAGGCCTAGGGACGTGCAGGGGACCAGTCACAAACATGTTCGAATAGAGCGGGGTAAGCAGCTGGGGTGCAACGGGTCGAGGTCCCCCAAAGAAGAAATTACAGAGCAGTGATGCCAAGTTTCTACAGCACAACCAAGGTCAGAGGAGCCCAGTGGGCAGCCTGCCAGGGGCCACAGGGCTGAGCAGTCCTGTGGGGCTGAGTACCCACAGGAGCACACAGCTTCCCAAGGGGAGGAGGCCCAGGTCAACATCCACGCTATGGGGCCAAGAGCCAGGGGGCTGTGAACAACGAAGCGGTGACCCTGGAAAGAAACCCAACCTCAGAGAGGAGACGGGCTGCCAGAGGAAATGACGTTCTCCCCGAAGGAAGAAAGCACCACTCAGAACCTGCACACTTTTTAATGTCCTATGTCCAGCCTGCAACCGAAGCAGCTAGGAGCAGTGGAGGACACCCGTCGTCCCAGCAACTCAGGAGGCAGAGGCAGGAGGATCACAAGATTGAGGTCAGGGGCAGTGTGTGCAACTTAGTGAGATCCTGCCTCAAAATAAAAAATAAATAATGGTCTGGGGGCGTGCAGCTCAGTGGTGAAGCGCTTGCAAAGTATGTGTGAGGCCCGAGGTTCAATTGCTGGAAGACACAACTTAAATGCCTAAAATCCAAAAGAAAAAACAAATCACAGAAACAGGCTCACCAAGAACCCTGACACTGAAGGAAGCGAGACTTCACAATGACTGAGAACCAAAGAATGAAAAGAAATGCGTAGAAATTACATGAGGGCAGCCAGGCACAGTGGCACATGCTTGTAATCCCAGCACCTCAGGAGGCAGAGGCAAGAGGTGCACAGGTTCAAGGCCAGAGGCAGCCTGAGTACTGAGCAAGACCCTGGCTCAAGATAAAAAATAAAACCTGGGCTGAGGATGCAGCTCAGTGGTAGAGCGCTTGCAACCCCCCAGTACCCTTCCACCTCTCCACACACACATACACCCCACACACAAATAAGGGAAAAAAGAAAGGACTTAAAAAAAAAAGACTGTATGATAAAACTGAAGAAAGCTCCAAGGGACAAAGCAAAAAGGCAAACTGGTGAGAATGGGGGCAAGGTGAAATAAATGAGAAAATAAATGGGCCAGGGATGTAGCCCAGTCATAGGAGTGCCAGGCACTGTACTCGATCCCCAGCACCACGAAAAACAATAAATTAAGAAAGAAAAAGGAAATGTTCTGGTTTAGAAAATCCAACCAGTAAGTCAGAATTACATAAAAAGAAAACAGTATCAGCCGGGTGCAGTGGCGCATGCCTGTAATCCCAGCAACTGGGGAGGCAGAGGCAGGAGGATCACAAGTTCAAGACCAAAGGCAGTCTGTGTAACTAAGTGAGACCCTGTCTCAAAAAGTAAAAAAGTGGGCTGAGGGCGCAGCTCAGTGGTCCAGCACTTGCAAAGCACGCAAGTGCGAGGGCTGGGGTTCAACTCTCAGTACCAAGGGGAAAAACAAACAAACAAACAGAGTATCAAAGAAGGAATTCAATCTCATTCCCCAGAGCAAGGCATGAATTTTCCAATTAAAAAGACCCTACAAGAACTCTACAGAATGGATAAAAATGGACGTACATCTAGCATATCAGTGGAAAATTTCATACACCAAGGGCAAACGCTTCTGAAATAAAAAAATTGGTCACATATCAAACAAATCAACTGCACGTGCTCTCTCCACAGCAACACAGAAGTGAAGACAGTGGAGGTCGCAGTGGAGACGTTCGAGGTCTCCAACAATCTCATCTTCTCCGTGCCCTTGCCCACCTTTGACAGGACTGGCTGCGCCAAAATGAAGTGGCAAATCAGCATTCAGGAGATGAGGGAGGCCAGAAAAAACAAAATGTGAAGGGAAGCCCTAGATGAGGAGGAAGGAAAATCTGGGATGGAAAACTGCGGGTGGCCTGGAGACCCTAGCTGTGAAAGAGGCCAAACAGAAGGCTCTGGGAGAGCAATTTCCAAGAGATGCAACTGGCAGCACCTACTGTGTGCTAAGTGAATGAGAGTGGGACCAGGTAACGGAAGAGTTCCAGGAGAGACCGGTAAGGCACAGAACACTAAGCATACAAGGTAACTGTTAGTTCAGCAAAATGAAAAACACAGGAGAGACAAGCCCGGCAAGATCCCAGCACCAGGGAGGCGGGGGCAGGAGGCCAGCCTGGGCTATGCAGTTTTAGCTCAGTTGGTAGAGTGCTGCTCTGTGCTAAGGCCCTGGGTTCAATCCCCAGCACCGCAAAAATGGGAGAACATGGCAGTCCTCTCCCGAAATAATCCCTATTTAAAAACAAAACAAAACAAAACAAAAAAACAGCCACTGACAACCCTATGTGGGTCGCTGAGTCAGACTCATCTTGTTGGCACCTAACAACAACGTAATATGGCTGAGAATAAAAGTTATGTAGTGACAATAACATAAATATATCTAACAAACCTAAACAGGTACAATAGGTAACATAATAGCTAATCACTAAAGCCAAGGGAGCAGTAACAACAGAGCACTTCATTTAGTCATTAAAAATACAGAGTTAAATTTTTCATAAGCTGTACAGAACAATCCGTTTATGTGCACATAAAATTCTGATTAAAGTAAAAACTAATCCACTAAGATGAATAAAGCTTTTCTGCCTTCTTACCTGGATCGCCTAACTTGTGTGACATTTCATTCAAGGTCTCGATCTCCTCTTCTTTTGGAGCATGGATGACCATAACTGTAGATCCAAGGATACTCAGCAAACACCCAATTTTCCCATGAAGGTTCAGTCTTTCGTTCAGAAAGTACGAAGAAAGAATGGCACTAAAATGGGGGGGGGAGGGTGAAGGATTGAGAATTTAAAAACAGTCAACTACTTTTCTCACTTTTAAATATCAACAGACTTGCAACCTAAACTCACTGCACGCTCACTAAACACGGAGCCTATGAAGATGTGGCTGTCAGCTGAGGTAAAGAAAATGTGCACTCCATCACACAATCCTAACGAGGACTCGGACTGCTCTGGGCCTGCAGATGTTCGCCGGGTGACAAAAGCAGCAACCTTGTGCCTGTCTCCTCGCACTGAGTCATCCCCACCTGCAACCACCTTGGGTTCCCAGAACAAGTCTGATGGACAGGCGCCCTAGGAGGACACGAAGCTACCTCCCGAGCACCAGCAACCTTCTCCTCGCCGTGGTGACAGGGTGATAGGGTCTCCTGACAATCCCCAGAGAGCGATGGAGCAGCCCAGTCTGAGCGGGGCTGCCTGCCTATGCTGGCCTCGGCCCTCCCTAGACCACGGCAACTCATGGCAGGCCCCCGAGACAGGCCTGAGGACACTGGGCCTCGTCCTCGCTGCGTGGCTACACGGATTAAAGCTCCTCTCCTGCCTCTGTAGAGCCTCCCTCTTCATGTGGCGCCTTGAGACACAGGGCAGATGGCTGAACCACTGGGGCTCTGCAGAGCCAAGGCCTTCACCCTGAAACTCCTGTTCCGAAATGAATCACTTGCTGCACGTACTTTAAACCTGTGCATTTACCGTCCTTCGACCGCAAGAAGTCCACGTGAAATTTACAATATAAACAGCTAATGGCTCAGTCGGGACTGTATTGAAACCAATGCCTCGAATTTGCTCACCTTTATCCCTAACAGGTGACACGGTCCACTGTATGTTCCTTTAATTGTACATAATTTGCCTACAATTCTGCATTATTTAGAACTACACGGTTAAGAACAAAAGAAGCTAAAGGCTGGGGGCATTAATCTGCCTATAAATTATCAGTTTTTTGTTTTTGCAGTACTGCAGGGCTGAACCCAGGGCTTTGTGCACTCTTTTTTTTTTCTTGTGGTACTAGGGGTTGAACCCAGGGCCTCGTGCTTGCATGTTTTGCAAGTGCTGGACCACTGAGCTGCACCCTTAGCCCATTATTTACTTTTTGAGACAGGGTCTTGCTAAGTTACGCAGACTGCCTCTGGTCTCCAACTTGCGATCCTCCTGCCTCCACCTCCCAAGCTGCTGGGATTACAGGCGTGTACCACAGAGCCCAGCTGTGTGTACACTTTTAATAGCATTGTACCACTGAGTTGCACCCTCTAGCCCCTTTTCTTTTCTTTTCTCCGTTTTTTTTAGGTACTGGGGAATCGAACCCAGGGCCTTCCATGTGCTTTTTGCAAGTGTTCAACCACTAAGCTGCACCACCAGCCCGTTTTTTATCTTGAGACAGGGTGCCCCTAAGTTACACAGGCGACCTCTGGCCTCAAACCTGTGATCCTCCTGCCTCCACCACCTGAGTCACTGGGCTTATAGGCATACACCACTGCGCCCAGCCTAATTATCAGGTTTTTGTAACTTACTGCTAGTTTTATCCAAACCTAAAAAGAAAATACAGTGTAACTCAACAAATAAAATAATGGCATAGGAGTTAAGGGTAAAGACTTACGTGTGGCTTCCTAAAAACAAAGGATATAAAAGCCCAGCTCCGATCAACAGTCTGAATAGTGACCAAACTTCAGACTTCAACGAGTGCTGAGCTGCTTGGACTAATCATTAAAACAGGAACTGTTAAGTGTTGGGCCGGTCCTGCAGAGGAAGTGTATCAGCCAAGTCTTCAAAGACAGGCAACCCTGCCCAGCGGGTGACTATCCGTAGCAACTACACCAGTGTACTCATCAACAACCATCACCCACCAAACTGCACGCGCACTGAACGACAACACTGGACAAGTTCAACTTGGGATTTTCAAAAACTAGAATCACTGATGCTACCTCTGACCCAAGCCAAAGCATCAAATCATTCTGCCCCACAAATCAACAGTTTGCCTACACACAAAAGACAACTTTGAAGGAGCAAATACCACACAGTGCAAAAAACAAGCCCTCAGGCTGTTGAAATACCAATTATGTTGCAGTCGTGCAACTAGATTGTCTAAATATTTTACAGACCGAGACACGTCCCGTCTCTCCACGTGAAAGGCAGTGCATTTGCGCCTTCTTACCTCACGAGGACACTGAGTGCGCCCAGCGGAGTGACGAGCGTGGCAGGTGCAAAGGCGTACGCAGCAAAGTTGGCCACCTCACCGGCTCCCACTGAGAGACAAAAACAAAACAAAACACCGCTCAAATAAGAATGCAGGTACTCAATTTGGAAAGGGTGCATTTTATGGTCTATCTACGTATTATTTGAACTATATTCAATAACCCCATGTTTTTCTCCCAGCTCTTTATAAGGGTACCGGTTCCCCTGTAAATTACCAACATCTGGCGTCCAAGTCAATTAGAAACAACACAATTCTATAACTTTAATTGAAAAAAATCTAGTGTACGCTTGTTAGGTGCCATTGAGTTAGGTCCAACTCATAGTCCACCCTATGTAAAACAGATGGAACACTGCCTGACACTGTGCCACGCCCGGCACTATTTTGGGTGCTTCTCTGCCATTCATAGGGTTTTCAATGGTGGATTGTTTTTTGGGAGTGGGTTGCCGGGTCCTTCTCCCAAGCGTAAAGCACCTGGTATTCCCAGGTGGTCTCCCCTCCAAGGACTAACCAGGCCCGACCCTGCTTAGCTTCCGAGATCTGATGGGATCGGATGCCACGGAGCTATGGCTGCAAGCACTTCACACTCAAATAAAGGTAACTGAAATTTTCAACTATTATTTCTATTCCAGAACAACAAAGATTGCCGGGTCCAGATCCACTCATGATAGGTAGACACAGTCCCCACATGAGGAAGAGTATCTTTAATAAAGGCAGTGGAGGGAAAGTCCACCAAAAGGGGAAGAGCACCTCCGAGCCTTGGAGGGAAATCTTCTGAACAGGGAAGAGTACCTCCAAAAAGGTCTCTTCATGGAAAGGAACCTGGAGCCTCCTCTTTTCTTTTTCTTGAATTTTAATTGGTCATATAAAATCCTCTGGCTCTGTGGGCAGTGCTGATTCAAATTGGGAGTGGACAAGCCTCCCTAGCAGGCTTTCTTTTCCTGAAGGACTTCCAACAGCGTAAACTCCTTAAGTCAACACAAACTAAAGCCTTTGTACCGACAGCTCTACAGTAAGCAAACCATTCTGATAAGATAAAGCACCCATTTGTCATAACAAATGGACTCAGTGGGGTGACACACAGGTAACAGTTAACCGCCCCTAATTCCTGCATAAAGATAAGAATAGTTAATTGAATTAGACACAGGAGGTGTAGCTGCTCAGACTGTCTTGGTTTATCTCTTTGAAGTAAAACACAATTTATCTCTGAGTTCATCTCTTACTTTGATCACCTAACACTCGTGATAATTTAATCAAGAGATTGTTGACAAAACCTTCATGTAATCCATCAATGCTACCAACTTCCTTGTCTTTTTTCTGACCTTTTGTAAGATTTAGTGAATTGTAATTCTGTATAAAAAGGTTGAGCTATCTGGAAATAAACAAAACAAGGTCACACTGGCTCTGAGCTGCTGTGTCTGGTACCCAATGTCGACTCCTCATCTGCCTTCGGGAATCCCTGGATTTTAGGCTGCAGCTGGTCTGCGGCAAAACATAAATCAACTAAAAGAAACCAACAGTTAGGTAAGGGCATTGCTCCCAAGTCTTTATCACTGGCTCCTCCTCTTTAAAACTCAACTGAGACAATGTGCCACATCCTGTTCTAGAATTGGGAAAAACAATGACAATGCTCACATAAAGCCTACACTTTTAGTGAAAGACAGACAAAATACATGTGACAACCAGGTAAAAGGGCCATATAGACAAGGGCAAGGAACAGAACGCTGGTGAGCAGGGAGCCCCGAGGTAGGAGGCAGGAGACTTCTGTGTGGGAGCTTAGACTGTGCACCCATCTGGGTGTAAAACGCCCCTCAAAGAGGGAGCAGCAAGTACGCAAACCTGACTGCAGGTGTCTGGCATATCTGAACGACAAAGATGCCAGACTGGCTCCAGGAGAGCCACCAAGGGGACAAGGCAGGCAAGGCAGAGGTGTCCCAGCCCACAGCAGAGGCTGCCAGGGCTTCACCGATGGAGAAGCCCCTGGGGAGGAGGGGCTCAACCTCATACAGACTCCTCTCGGCTCCTGCTTCCTACAACACGAGGCAGTACCAGGAGCAACTTTGACCCATGCTCTGAACAGCACTTGCTATGGTCACACAGAAAGGGTCACCCATCTGCGAGGGAGGAACCATGTTATGTGATGTGCGCTCAATTTACATCTCCCATTCTCATTTGTTTATAGCGACCCTCATAGGGTTTTCAATGGCAGACTGTTTCAGGATTGCCTTGGGAGTGGATTGCCAGGCCCTTCTCCTGTTTTTGCGGTGCTGGGAATTGAACTCAGGGCCTGAGAGACTGCAGCGCAGCGCTCTACCAACTGAGCTAAATCCCAGCCCCATTTTAGCTCAGTTGGTAGAGCGTTGTGCTGCAGTCTCTGAGGTCCCGAGTTCAATTCCCAGCACTGCAAAAACGGGAGAAGGGCCTGGCAATCCACTCCCAAGGCAATCCCGAAACTGTCTGCCATTGAAAACCCTATGAAGGTCGCTATGAGTCGGATACTGACTCGATGGCACCTAACAACAACAACAACAATTCTCATTTGTTGGTTGCCCACACGGAATTCTTCAGGAAGCAGTGTTCATGTTTATTCCCTGTCTACTAGGCCTTGTTTTCTCTTACTAAGCTACTTCTTTGTATGTTTTGGGCCTGAATCTTGCTTAACACACGCCAATGGCTTTTCAGAGTGAATCTGCCTTTTCATTCTCCTAATAAACTTTTTTCATCAAAGTGTTTTCTTTCTTGGAGTGCTGGGGATCAGTAAGTCTCTAATTTCAACATCAAACTTTAAAATGTTTTTCTTAGTAATTAGTACTTCATACAACTATTTAAGAAATCTTTCTCTAAATTCTTTCTTACTTATTTTTATTTTTTATCTTTTGAATTGTGAAAAGGTTCGCTCTAGCTCACGGATCAGGAGATGCAAGGTCAAGGGGCAGCACCTGGTGACAGCTTCCTACTGGCAGAGTCCAGGGGCAGCATGAGCACCCCTGGGAGGAGACGGAGTGCGTGCAGGTGTGAGCGTTCCAAACCCATTCTCTTTCACATTCAGGCCTGCGAACGGCGTGAGGCAGATTCTCCGTGTACAGCAGGAACTGACTTTGTACCTTTGCACATGGACTGCTCAGCAGTGAGGGCCTTTCTCTACTTTCACATTGCCTCTCTCACAGACTCACCACAGGTTCATTTCAAAGTTTACCATTCTATTCTTTTGGTCTTTATATCTATCTTTGCACAATATCATTCTGACTTACTGTGAATTCACAATAAGTCTTAAACAACAGAGCAATATCTCTCACCTCTTCTTCGAGAGTACCTTTGTTCACTTTAGACTTTGGAATTTCTCTTATAAACACTGCCTTATTACGTACTACAAAACCACCAATAGTTTTGAATGAGATAACTCTTAACCTACAAGTCAGTATGAAGAAACATGATTTTATAACAATCAATCTTCCAATTCATGAAAATTAGACACCCTTCTACTTTGGTCTCTTCCATCTTAAGTTTATAATTATTCCTGTTTTTAAAATTATATGCAGATAATACTATTTTAACATTTCGTTTTCTAATTATTGCTAATAGCAGCATAACTTTTATACACTGATGTTGTATTCAATAACCTTGCTAAATCTTAATTTTATGATTTACCTGTGTGTTTTTCAGATGTCTTATACCCAGAAGCATATACATAATTTGCAAATAACCAGTTTATAAATTCCTTTCTAATCCTAAATCCCTCCCCTTACTGCACAGATGAGAAATTACAGCAAAATTTTGAAAAACAAATGATGCAAGCTCATCTTCCTTTTCCCAGTTTTAAAACAGCTTTCAAGGTTTCCCCATTTTGGTGTTTACCCTGTAAATATTTTAAGCTTTGTTAAAAACCCTTTCTACTGGGCTGGAGATGTAGCTCATTATACCCCACAATAGTAAGGAACTTGCCTAGCATGCATAAGGCCCTGAGAGGCCAATCCCCAACACCACAAAGGGAAGAAAATCATCATCATCATCATCATCTTTACAATATTAACACAACTGACATATTATTTATATATAATACTTTCTTGTTTTAGTTATGAACAGCTGGTGAATTTTACTACGATGATATAATTTGTCTATTTGTTAATGTTATAAATTACAGTGATTCGTTTTCCAAAACTGCCAACTGTGCATCCCTAGGCTATGTCTAACTTGTTCATGATGTTATTATTTAGGATTTTTTCATATACATTCATAAATGAGAATGGACTCTTTTTCCTTGTTTTGGCATTAATGACTATTGCTAGCCCTTTTAAAAGAGTGAGGGAATACATATTCCCTTTTCCTATTACCAAGAAATTGCTCAAGACTGAAATTGTTTATTCTTTCACTCATCACAAAATGTGCCAATGAAACCAGTGCTTTCCCTCCATTAATGTGGAAGTTATACAGTTGCTCTTTTTTTAAAACTGAACATCAAGGAAATTACAATATGTGTTCTAAACTTGTCAAGTTTAGCATTAATGTTAAGTCCTACTCTCCTTCTAGACAATGCCAAAATCTTAAAACCCATTAATCTATTTTCGCCCTTCTAATTTACTTTTTATTGTGTATTTTTTAAAAGTTTACGTATGAAGATTTTAATCCACAGACTATTTTTATTATTCTTATCCATCAGAATTTACTTGGATTGCTGACACAGTCACCACTCCTTTTCCCTCTCTCTCTCAACTTCCACCTGGAACAGTTTTTCTGCTAACTGCACACACTTTTAAATTATCAGTTTCAGTCTGTCCAAAATGTCTGTTTTGCTTTATTCTCCAATGATATTTCCACCAGAAGAGAATTCTATCAGCATTTTTAAATACCCTTTAATCTCCCATTGTCTTCCACTTTCAATGTTGTTAAAACTGCTACTGATCCGTTACCCCTTTGAGGGTACTCATGTGGTTTTTTCTTTGTTTTTTTCTAACTGTTTTAAAAATACTGTCTTTGGTTCTCATCGGTTTTACCACTGTATGTTTAGGTCTAATTTTCTTTCCACAGATTCTGCCATCTGGGCTTCTTGAATCTGGGATTTGATAACTTTGGTCAGTTTTGGGAAACTTTCAGCCTTTCTCTCTTCAAACACTGCTTCTACTCCACTCCCCTTGCCCCTTATTCTGAATTCTGGGACTCCAGTTATCCACTGAATCCTCTAAGTTGCATAATCCTCTCATCTATATTTTCCACCTTTTTGTCTTTGCTTGTATCATTCTAATTTCTTCCCAACTACCTCCAGTTCACCAAGTCTCTCTCCAACCACACCCAAGCCAATTCAATTTCCCTTATTACATTTTTATTCTAAACTTTCTTTTTAGTTGTTTTGCAAATCTGTAATGTTACTATGTTGTTGATGTTAGGTGCTAGGGAGTTGGGTCTGACTCATAGCAACCCTCAGTTTTCAATGGTAAATTGTTTCAGGATTGCTTTGGGACTTGGCAGCCAGCCATGTCCTCCTCCCATTAGGGTAGTGTGGGGGACCAGATCCTGCAGAGCAGCACTCTACCAACTGAGCTAACCCCAGCCCAATGTTACTGTAATCCAGTTTATTCTTAGAACTGCAGTACTTGTAGTACAGTTTTATGGTCATAATACTTGTAACATCTGCAGAGTCCGATTTGTTGTTTTTGATAAATTTTCTTAATCACATGTGGTTTCCCTTATTGACATTTCACTTTATTGTTTTATTTAAGGGATGGGAGCGTGTTATGTTGCCAAGGCTGACTCTGAACTCTAGGGCTAAGGTGATCCTCTTGCCTGACTCTCCCAAGTAGCTGAACAAGCATGCACCATGGAGCCCAGCAGACACTTTATCTTTAAAATTACTTATCGAAATTTAAGGATAGGATATTATACCTACAGTACAGGATTTTTGCTTTCTTCTGCCAGGGGCCAGCAGTTCAGGATCATGGGCAGAGACTATCCCATGCACACCATCAGGTAGCACAGTGTCTATCTCAGTCCTCAGACACAGCCCTTCCAGTGCTCCACAGGGCGCATACGGTGCTTCCTGACAGCCACAGACCCTGACTCTGGTTAATGGAGTTCAAAGTTTCACTCCATCTCTTAACTGCCTCCACGAAGGCAAAAGCATCTCTAGCTTATCTTCCTGAGCGCAACTCCTGCCCTGATCTTGCCCTGCTAATTCTCCACTACCATATTAGCTCTTCCATTCCTTTACGAAAATGATTTTTACATTTTGCTCAGCTTTTAAAATTGTTTTCAGCAAAATTGTTGATTCACCTACCTAGTCCACCATTACTATAAGCCCAATATTGCTTTTTTGTCTGTCTGTCTGGAGACTGGATCTCCAAAACCCAGGGTGACCCATGCATCCTCATGCCTCTCCCTCTGCAGTGCTGGATTATGGGGTGCATCTACCCCCTGCAGCTTCAACAATGCTTTCTGATGTTCAGAAGTTTCCTATGAAAGTTTTAATACCAAAACTGATATAGTCACTAAAGATTTACTGTTGCTAACCCCACAGTCATTTTTCACTCCAGTTCTCTGGGCCCCCCATCCCTTCCTGGCCAGCCTCAGTCTCCTCCTACCCTGGAGGCTGCTTTGCAGCCTCTTCCGTTCCTCCTCCAGAATTCTACCTGGACCTGGGCTGCTCTTGGGCCCCTTATCCTACCTACTCTCATTTCCCACATGGTCCATCCAGTCCTGTGGCTTTAAATGCCAACAGCGACTCCCAAACTTTCAGCTCCAGCTTGGACTACTTGGTAGGACTCCAGATGTGTCAAACTAAATACCAATTCCACAGAACTGCTTGAATATTTTATAGGAACTTCTAAATTTAACACTCGAACAGAACCACTGCTATTTCCCCAGGTCCTCCTGTAGCTTCCAGCTCTAAGTGAACACGACTCACCCGCCACTCACTATGGCTGGGAGTCTTCACGCCATCCCTGACCCCTTTCACACTCTACGGTCCAGTCAGTGAGCAAATCTTGTCAGTTCTACCTTGAAAACACAGCCAGAACCCCGCTGCCTCTCATCATACTCCCCCACTACCCTATCTGACCTAACCACTGCAGGGGCCCACTGACCAGGGTCTCTCCTCCTGCCCTCAACACAGCAGCCAGAGAGATCCTGTGGAAACTGAGTCAGACCACGCCACTCCTCGCTCAAGGTTTCCAACGGCCACCCGTCCAACATAAAAATCCAAAGTCCCAGGCCAGGAGCCACGGGGCAGCCCTGTAATCCCAGCACTTGGGAGGCTGAGGTAGGAGGACAGCAAGTTCAAGACCAGTGTGGCTGGGCTACACAGTAAGAACCCCCGTCTCAGAAAAACAAAAACAAACAAAAGTCCGCGTCCTTTCTGAGGCCCACAAAGCCCTATGTGATGCCAGCCCCCATTACTTCTGGGAACGCCCTGCCCCTTCGCTCCCTCACTCTTATACTTGCCTACTTAATGTCTCCCTAACTTTTAGTATCTGGTGCTGCAGAACACAGGACCCTAAGATCTGAGAGGTTAAAACAACAACCAGACAGACACCATGGCTCACACCTGTAACCCAGTGAAGCTGAAGGTGGAGGTAGGAGGATCGCAAGTTCGAGGCCACAGGCAGCCTGCACAGCTTAGCGAGACCCTGTCTCAAACTAAGAAGTAAAAAAGAGGTGGAGGGTGAGGCTCAGTGAGGGACCACTAGCCCAGCACGTGCGAGGCTCTGGGTTCAACCCGCCCCCCCTGGTTCTACCAAAAAAAATTAAATAAGCCAGGTGTGGTGGCACACACCTGTAATCCCAGCGGCTCAGGAGGCGGAGGCAGGAGGATCGCAAGTCAGAGACCAGAGGCAGTCTGCGTAACTTAGCAAGACCCTGTCTCAAAAAGTAAAAAAATGGGTAGGGGATGCATCTCAGTAGTCCAACACTTGCAGGGCATGCAAGCACGAGGCCTTGGGTTCAACCCCCAGTACTACAAAAAAAAAAATAATAATAATAAGTAACTATATATTCCCATGGTTTCTACTGGTCAAGAATTCAGAAAAGGGTGAGGATCAGTCAAATGCAAGCGAGGGCTGCAGTCATCTGATGCCTGAAGAGGAGCCAGACAACTCACACCCAAGGTGGCTCGCTGACAAACTCTCTAGTAGATAACAGCTGCAACCCAGGGACCTCGTCATGGGCCGCTCAAGTATCCCTACAACGTAACTGCTGGCTCCCCCAGAACCAGTGATTAAAAATTCAGAGAAAGAGCAGCAATGCCACTTATATCACACCTTACCTTCCTGGTACCCTGTGATCAAACTGGGCCCGCAGTAACTCAGTGTGAGGGTTAGCACGCCTTACACAAAGACATGAACGCCAGCAGGCAGAACCCAAGGGCCTCCATGGACGCTGCCTGTCACGCTAACCATCTAGCCCTGGCTCCCCTCCTGGCCTGAGTGACCATGTCCTTCTGTTTCAAATGTGCTTACCCCTAATGTTCGTGCAGCCAGCCTCCTTTGCTTTCCTTATGCCTGTTTCTCATATGATCTTTGTTCAGTGAGACTGGTCCTGGCCGCCCCTCTAAGATTTCAAACATATCTACACTCCATTCTGGGCCTGCAGCTGTACCACTGTGGCATCCAATCCCATCAGATCTCGGAAGCTAAGCAGGGTGGAACCTGGTTAGTCCTTGGATGGGAGACTGCCTGGGGGCACCAGGTGCTGTAGGCTTGGGAGAAAGACCCGGCAATCCACCCCCAAAAATCAATCTGCCACTGAAAACCCTACGAAGAGCACAGAAGCACCGACAATACCATTTTGCCTGTTGCACGCAGAGTTGCTAGGAGTCGGACACAGACTCAATGGCACCTACAACTACCACCCTCCATTTGGATCCCTTCTCAGCTGTAGTCCTTTGCTTTAGCATTTACCATACCCCACAACATGCACCTTAATTTATCTTATCATTTGTCTCCCACTTAGAAGGTAAGCTTCATGTAGGCAGGAATTTTTTGCCCTCTCAATAGCACATCTTCAGTACATAGAGCAATGCCTGGCACAGTGTCTTAAGGACAATTTTTTCCACACAATTTTTAGAGGCAGTCATCAAGAAAAGCATGGGCTATCTTATCAAACACATACCTCCTTTTCAATTTGGAATGAGAACTAGTAGAAGAGGAGCAACTAAAAATCAGAATTTTCTATGAACTTTCATTTTCAAAAGTACTTTCTTCTTTTTTGCAGTGCTGTGGAAATCAAACCCAGGGCGTTGAGCATGCTAGTCAAGAGGTCCACCACTGAGCTACTCCAACCCCAAAATTATCTTTTTAAGTAGAATTTTTAGAAATGCACAGGTACATCAAGTATGTTTTAATCAGATGGGCACAAAATGTCTCATCATTCAAAATAAATAAGATATTAAAGTGCTGAGCTTGCAGCCATAGCCCTGGGGTGTCCTATACCATCAGATCTCGGAAGCTAAGCAGGGTCGGGCCTGGTTAGTCCTTGGATGGGAGACCGCCTGGGAACACCAGGTGCTGTAGGCTTTGGAGAAGGACCTGGCAACCCACTCCCAAAAATCAATCCACCATTGAAAACGCTGTGAATAGCAGAGAAGCAGTGACAATAGTGTTTCCCCTGTTGTATGTAGGGTCGCTATGAGTTGGACACCAACTCAACGGCACCTAACAACAACAACAACGACGACGACAAAGTGCTGAATAACTTTTATAGGTTTAGGTATATCATGAGTTCGATTTGTTAAAACAAAGTTTAAGTTTAGTAGTATGAGGCAGTACTAGACCATGTAAGTATTTTAACAGTCATCTCGGACTTTTTCCTGTAAAGTTCTTTATACGTACTCGACAGCAGCCCGGCCCACCACAGCCATTCCTTCAGATATGCGTGGCCTCCTTGACCTGTGAACAGAGACAGGTTTCACTCTTTCATATACATGATGACAACTCATGGAAACACAGATTTTAAGACGTGTCATTTGCTGAGTGTGAGTATATTAAATAAAGGTTTCTGCATTATTACATAATGGGATTTCTTAGATGATGTGATTACCGTAGAAAAGAGATGAGGATCATGAGAATATTTAGAACTGCTTCAGTTTGTACTATATGCTTCAGAGAAAGAACTAAGGCAAGCCTTCTAGTCAGCTCATGCCGCCGCCTTCTTCTTCTTCTTCTTCTTCTTCTTCTTCTTTTTTGCAGTACAGGGGGTTGAACCCAGGGCCTTGCTCTTGCATGCTTTGCAAGTGCTGGATCACTGAGCTGCGCCCCTGCCCATTTTTTTTTTTTACATTTTGAGGAAGGGTCTCACTAAGTTATGCAGACTGCCTCTGGCCTCAAACCAGTGATCCTCCTGCCTCGGCCTCCCGAGCCGCTGGGATTACAGGTGTGCGCCACCGTGCCCGGCTCATTTTCTTCTTTTTTTCACTTTCTTCTTTTTTAATGAACCAGTAAGAAGTAGCCCAACTCCAAATGAGGGGCAAAGTCACTCAGGTGTGTGCAGGCCCACACAGGAGGCAGCTCCGGTCCTAGTAAGACTGAGAAGTGCTCACGGTCTCCAGCGGCCACGACGCACAGCCTGCTTTCTCCTTGGCTTTCCTCCTGACCAAACTACAAAAGTCAGGAAGCCATCCACAAGTTAAAAAAAGCTAAGGCAAATGAGTCTTTTACAAGCATCTCCTTTCTGAATCAGAAGGCATACCTCAGGACCAAGGATGAGGTCCTGGAGGAAGAGCAGAGGCATTAATATTTTCTCTTCTGTCCACTAAAGAGGCTACTGTTTCATGTTTTAGCATGGTTGAACTGAGTTTGGCCATAGAGGTGGCATAGGAAAGAGAGTGAGTGAGAATTTCTACTGCCAAAGCAGGTCTATTCACGAGGCCCAACCAGGTGTAAAATAAAGCACAGCTGGGATGATGGAATGTGACAGTAACACCCCAACACCAGGAGCTGTCACACATGCCCCAGAGGGAGGATGCCGAGTAGGGTCCAATCACAAGTAGCCCCTAAGGTCTTTGACTTGTCAGCAATTTCGGGGGTAACAACGTACACGACCCAGGCCAATGACATGGGCACTCTTCAGACCAGGAAAGTCTTCTCTTTCCTTCTTGTCCATTTGAGATCAGGAAAGAGAGCCAGAAATTGTACAATCATGGACTAAATACCCCAACCTTCAGTAAGACTGGTTGTACTCATGAACACCATTTCCTCCTCTCCAGCCATACTGAAATTTAAAGTCCACATGCTAACTGGGTATTGCTTCCTGTTCCCACTTTTATAATAACTGCAGGAGTAGGGAACTAATTTTTTGACAATTCTTTATTTTACTGCAAAATCTGTATTTGTTTATAAACTCTCAGAACTCTAGGACAGTTCGAATGTTCTGATATACCCCCAAGGGGTGAAGACGTGTCCTTGTACGGTCAGAGCACCTGAGTACTTGAGTCACACGCTGCTGTCATTCCGTTCACACAGGGCGTAACCCACCTGCTCGCATGGAGCCTTTTCTGGCAAGTCGCAGAAGGCCTTTTTTTTTCAAAATGAAACTCCCTCCAATGAAAATGCTGGAGGTCATAGCCAAACCCAGACCAATATAAAAGTCATATTTTCCACGGCCCGGGCTCATTTCGTTTGTTCCTTAAGAAATTCTTGTGAGTCACATTGAGCACAGAACAGGCCAACTGCTGGGACCAGAAGCAGGATGACACGGTCTTCAGACCTAAACAACACAAAATGAAACGGGATTTTTACAAAACGATCAGGACAGTCACATGCAATGCAAGGTTGGACTTCCTTTCTCTTTCACATAAGAGGAAAACAGTCTTTATTACTGCTATGGATAAGAAATATTCACACAATTCAAATTCCACACTCATCTAATTATGTTTCTTCCACTTCTGGCAAAAGATTGGATTGTGTTATTAAGACAAGTTTAAATTAATTTTATGAACTCTGGTCTTATATATACATTATATGCTTCTGGTCTTAGTTGATAGTAACAAAACTTTGCAGGTAAGAAAAAAAAAGTCTACAGAATAAAAAACCAGCCCTATAAACAAGATACAAATCTAGCTTCTAATACTTACCATTTTCACAAATGTGTCCTTATTGAATAACCCAAATAGAAATATTTGTAAATTTCTCACACATACATTTTCTTCTTAGAAATATATATGGATCCAGGCACAGTAGTGTATCCCTGTAATCCCAGCACTTGGGAGACAGAGGCAGGAGAATCTCATGTTAAAGGCAGTCTGGGCTACACAGCAAGACTTTATACCAAAAAATGAATACATAAATAACTATACCTGGATATAAGCATATGGTAATTTACTTGCTTAGGCTTTCTGGGGATATGCTGAGAGAAGGCAGTTTTCATACTATTTTGTTTAAAAGGATAATGGTTGTAGCAAAGACGTCTGGCGGGGTCTGGCGCAGGACACTGTTGGGCTTTAGAAAACATGAGGACCACGGCAGACGGCTGAAGCCACAGGATCCTACTGAAGGCACAGGTTACCACACACTGCACATTTTTTTTCAACTCATGAACTCTGCTGACAAACTAAAGTGAAGTGTGGAAAGCAGAGGAAAAGGTCGTATCTAGAAACGATGTTTATGACTGCTTGTACCTGTCAGTCCAACTTCTCTTAATATATCTTGGGATTTCTGGGTTGCAGGATTTAGGTCCTGAGTCCCACGAGTAACTTAAAGTTCAGTCGGGATTCGCACTAACTAGCCCCTGCCATCTAGCCAAGATTTCCGTTGTTCAAGTTGTGAGACTGTGGCCTTTACCAGAGCACTGACTTCCTGTCTCCTCAATGAATTACTTTTGCGTTTTCTGGAAGCAGGGTCTCACTATGTAGCCCAGGCTGGCCTTGAGCTCACAATTCTGCTGCTGCACCCTCCCATGTGCTGAGATTACAGACACGCACCACACCAGGCACTGCAATAACTTTCTCTGTTCAAACAGAACTTGTTACATCTATGTTCTACGTTACTGTATGTTATGCTAAGCACTCTGGATGAAACGCTGATTGTGTTTTGGCTGAGGATGTAGCTCAGCGCTAGAGAACTTCACTTGCCTAGCAGAAGCAAGGACCTGTGTTTGATCACCAGCACGGACAGGAAGGGGGGGGGGGGAGGGAGATAAGAGGAAGGAAAGAAAGAAGGGAGGGAGGGAAGGAAAAGGGAAAATATTTGGTCTTCAAAAGGGGGACAGACAAGAGAGTGAACTGAGGAGTAACAACGCACCATACTAACAATAAACACACCGCTATCTTAACGTCACCCCCACACGTCTGTCAGTGTGCTGCACTGTGGGGGCTTGTGTGTTGCTATAGTATTGAAAGCTATGCCACCCGTATCTCACATACCAGCAGGGTCATCCATGGCGGACAGGGTTCAGCTGAGCTTCCAGACTAAGACAGACTAGGGAAGAGGCACCCATGAACCACTCTTGAAACAACTGGCCATTGAAACCCCTATGGATAGCAAAGAAACACTGTGAGAAATTGTGCCGGAAAATGAGCCCCCCAGGTTGGAAGACACTCAAAAGACTACTGGGGAAGAGTTGCCTTCTCAAAGTAGAGTCTACCGTGATGATAGAAATGGAGTAAAGCCCCAAGGACCTCCATTTGCCGATGTGGCATGGCTCAAAATGAGAAGAAACAACTGGAAACATCCATTCATAATTGGAATGAAACCCTCCACCCGATGGATTGACACAGTGTCTGCAACAATGGGCTTAAACACAAGTAAGATGGAGTGCCTGGCACAAAACCAGGAAGTGTTTCATTCCGCTGTACACAAGGTCGCTATGAGTTGGACTTGACAGCACCTAACAGTAACAACAACAACATCATAATATCACTTCAAACAAAACAGCCACTGTTTTGACTTGCCTGTGGAGGTCCACCCTGACTCCTGCACATTTTGCTGAGCGTTCTTGAGCACCGCGCTGACTGGGCCATGGCTCTGGGCACTGGAGGGCAAGGTGGAATGGCAGAGTGCCAGTTCTGAGTCCAGACCTGGCCCCTTCCCACTTCTGCTCACTCTTTTGTCCCCTGCCACCACCATGTGGACAGCAAACCCCAGGGAACCCACTGCTCACAACAGAACCGAATTATCCCATCAGGCCCAAACACCTGTGAGCATGATCACAAATGCTTCTGCCTCGCTGCCACCACTACACACATCAACAGGCTTTCCACAGGAAGTAGGAACTTTCCATTGCTCTGGCTGAGGTAGGGCTCAGTGATAGAGCACCTGCCTTACAGGCATGGGGCCCTGGGTTTCATCTGATCCCGTCAGATCTTGGAAGCTAAGCAAGGTCAGGCCTGGTTAGCCCTTGGATGGGAGACCACCTGGGAACACCAGGTGCTGTGGGCTTAGGAGAAGGACCTGGCAACCCACTCCCAAAAATCAATTTGCCATTGGAAACCCTATGAACAGCAGAGAAGCACTGACAATAGTGTTTCACTTGTTGTACACAGAGTCGCTATGAGTCGGATACCTAATAGCAACGGCACCTAATAGCAACAACATCACAATTTAAAAAAACAAAAACTTGTATGCAGCTAACAGGGATCCCAGTTAAAGCTGGGTGATGGGTACACGGGGCTTACTGTATGATTTCTACTTTTGCAGATGCCTGAACTGTTCTGCATTTCAGGTGCCTAAGTGCTACCATGATTCAGGAGAGAAACCACTAGCAAGTCCCACAAGCAAGGCTGCCCCACAGTCTAGGACAAGCTAACACTGAAACCCGGGAAGAAGGTGAGAAACTTGAGTCAGAAAGTGCCAAGCTGCCAAGGTTCCAGTACAGCATACGGGACCGGCCCTGTCCCTGAACCCCCTCCAGAACCCCTCTTCCTCTAAGGCCTCGGATGAGGACCTAGTCCTTCCTGTGCGGCTCCTAGAGCAGAAAGAGGCTGTGAAAAACCCTAACTGGGGAGGCTGGAGACTGCGCTGCCTCCAGCTGGGTGTGTGACACTGGATGAGTCACAACTCAAACAATCTGAGGTACTGCCCTTGTATGTCCCTAACCCTGGTCACTTCAAGCCACACCTTAATTTTGGCATGCCCTAGGTGACCGAACATTGGTTAGAGATGGAAGCACGCGGGGGCAGAGGTGGCAAGGGAACCAGTAAACAAGGGACAACCATTTCTGTACACCTCACGAAGACTGTAACCACATAGGTAAAGTGTGCCCACCACGCTCCCGCCCACCCTCTGTGCCTGGTGCACCAGGCTGGAAGCTCCTGGGCTCTCCGGCAGCCTCACAGTATGACCCAATGCGTGTCTCCTAGGTGAGTCAGGCGAACAGAGGAGCTGATCCTGGCTGCACGAGATGACGCTGCCACTCTGAGGTGGCCGTCGCACACACCAGAGCACTGAATCACGCAGATCAGCATTCCAAACCGAACCCACGCGTCAGAGCGAACGAACCTGAAAACGGGAAAAAGCCAGTCAAGGAAGCAGGGAAGTGACAGAACTGGCTGCAGGTGAAAACGCAGGGCAATGGGCACAGGAGTTAAAAACCCTGGCTGCCCCACACTTCAACCTTCCTGGCAGGCGCACCCTTCCAGTCACCCAGCGCTAGCGCTGGGGCTGCAGCTCGGCAGCAGAGCTCGTGGCTGATGTGCCAAGGCCTTCGGTTCAAGTCCCAGTACACAGAAAAGATCGACCAATATCAAAACCGTCCTCTTTAACCATCACCCCTTCATAGAGCAATGCCCTTGGTCATCTTGCAAGTCCAACCGAGGAAGCACTGCCTGACAGCTGCGTTTGTCACCACGTAGATTTTAAAGTTTGGTGGCTCAAAGATCTTGCTTTAGAAAGGCACAAACAGAACAGCTCAAATGTACAATCCAAATATCCGTCAATAACAGGAACTGTTTTATGCAAAGAGGATGCCCCAAAATAACTTGCTCCCCTTTGGAATTCTAATCCCGGTGTAACAACAGCCCCACAAATGCACATTCAGACTTTACTGTGAGCCCGACTGTGAAAGGCCAGTGTACAAGTACGTAACCAACCAGTCATATTTACTAATAACGTGGACTCCCACTAAATGTAAGCTGTTGCAAGATAACAAAACGGTTAAAATGCCGAAGACTTTTAAAAATCTGTAAATGTAAAAATCTGTAAAAATGATCACTGACCTCAGAGGGGTCAAGTAAACAGACGAGCTGGGCATGGTGGCTCGCACTGTAATCCCATCGCTCAAGAGGCTGAGGCAGGAGAGTCACAAGATTGACGCGAGCCTGGGCTACAAAGAGACCTCACCTCAAAAAAAAGAAAAACAGAAAGGAAGGAAGGAAGGAAAGGCAAAGCCCAGCGCTCCGGGCTGCCTGGACACGTGGCAAAGCGGGGCGAGCTGGGAATGGCCTCCCCCAGGTCCCTCCCCGCTCTGCTCCCGTGGACAGTCCTCCAGGCAATAGCTCCCTTACCGCAGCGGCCACACGCTGCCCTGCTTGCCCCTGTGCCCTAGGCTTCACCGCCCCGCCAGCCCAAGCAATTACAGGAACCCAAAGGTCCCCTGGTACCACAAAGCCCGCCTCCTTCAGCCTCTGCTCGAGCCCATGAGGCCCTCTTCAGCGCAGTGTCCGGCTCCCTGGGCCTGAGCACAGGTGACAAAGGAACTGCTGTCTGTCTCATCCGCCCAGGGCCAGGGAAGGAGGCAGACTCTGTCTGCAGGCAAGCAGCTGAAGAGGTGACCAGAACAATGCATATAATGGGACTTTATCCATTTTATCCGAAGGCCAGCGAAATTGTTTCTACTTTTACCATGGCTTATGTAAGAATTTCCTCCATAATTATTTAACTAGTTGTTGTTAGCTGCTGTGAAGTCATGTCTGACTCATAGCAACCTCATAGGGTTTTCAATGGCTATTTCAGGATTGCCTCGGGAGTGGATTGCCATGTCCTTCTCCCATATTTAACTAGTTTCATGACACTATTTAAAATCTATTTTTCCCTCTCCTTTTTATTTTTATCTGTGAACTATGGTGGCTACAGCCACACCACCCTCACGTCCAATCCCGTCTGATCTCAAAACATAAGCAGGGTAGGACTTGGTTGGTCCTTGGATGGGAGACTGCCTGGGATTACCGGGTGCTGTAGGCTTCAGAGAAGGACCCGGCAGCCCACTCTCAAAAGAATCAGCCATAGAAAACCCAACGAACAGCAGAAAAGCACTGACAACAGTGCCAGGCAGGCACAGTGTCTGGCAGTGTTTCGTTCTGTTGTACATCCGATCGCCAGGAATCGGACCTGACTCAGGCGCATCTAACAATAACGTACTATGCAAAGTTTCAAACACACAGTAGAGACAAAGCGTTGGCTCAGTCATGTACGTGTGCCTCTGGAGACTCCCCACAGCCAGGCCACCTCTCTTGCCCAGTTCCCTCCCCAACACAGGATGCACACACTCGTAGCATCGTCACCTGCCTGTGCTCACAGACAGCACATCTCCAATCTAGCACCAGCTCAGGGATCTATTTTAAACCCTCCATATCAGTTAAGGGTCAAACATAGCTAAACAAAAAAAATTTTTTGCTACATTTCAGGGCTGGGAGTGTAGCTCAGTAGTAGAGCTCTTGTCTACTAGCACGTGTGAGTCCCTGGCTTCAATCCCCAGCAGCACAAAAAGTTATTAAAAATAAAGAAAGAAAAGACAACTTACTAAATTTCACTTCAACTAGGTTTCCAAACCAAAGATGACAAGCTAGGTAACCTATGTAGCTTATTTCTTCTCAGACAGTCTCAAATGGAATAACCCCCAACTGTTATAGTTATTTGTATGTGGCCCTTTGTTCAATAAACATGCTGAGCAGCTACGATGCGCCAGGTGCTGGAGTTCTAAAGGTGATTTAAAAAGGTCCCTGTCCTCAAGGAGTCCACAGCTGAAATTAAAAATTCTAAAAATAACTTGTTTAAATCTTAAACACATGTCTAAAGACTCTTATTTCATACCACTATGGCATCTGATCCCATCAGATCTCAGAAGCTAAGCAGGGTTGGGCCTGGTTAGTCCTTGGATGGGAGTCCACGTGGGAACACCAGGTGCTATAGGCTTAGGAGAAGGACCTGGCAACCCACTTGAAAAAAGCAATCAGCCACTGAAAACCCTATGAATAGCAGAGAAGCACTGACGGTAGTGTTTCACCTGTCGTACATAGGGTAGCTATGAGTCGGACATCGACTCGACTGCACTCAACAAGAAGAACATTTCCAGCTTGTTCTAAATTTTAACAAACTGAATGTTCACAATTGGTTTTACTAATATTTAGGATACATTGAACACCAAGTGTATCCAAAATGAAATACACTTCAAAATAAAGGTAGGACCCATGTTCTTTTGTAAGGCGCAGAATACCCACCTAAGGAACAGGAAGCAACACGGTACTCTACCACCTCCGAGGAAAGCCCACACTGAGACCTGCTTTACAGAGTGACTAATAGTAAGCAACACAACGGCCGAAGTCAGCAAACGTGAAAAATTCTACCAGCCTGAACAATCACAGCACCTTTGACACTCCATTTTCACAAGGGACTGAGAAGGGCCCAAGATGCGGCCAGGCCACGGTAGAAAACACACCTCTACCAATCTCATTCTCCTGCTTGGAAACCTGGCGGGTTGGGGATGTAGCTCAGTAGGGGAGTGCAGGCTTAGCGTGGGCAAGGCCCTGGGAACGATCCCTAGCACCTAAATAAATAAACCTCAGAATGACTACCTACTGCGTACAGCAACAAGTCCAAATTTTGTAACTCAGTAGCTAAGACCCTTCAGCTTCTGTTCCAAATGTAACCTTTAAATCCTATTTCCTGCTGAGCATGGCACGTGCCTGTAATCCCAGGATGTGGCAGACGGAGGCAAGAGGCTTCCAAGGTCAAGTCCAGCCTACATAGCAAGACCATCTCAAAAAATACGCATATATACGTATGCACAAACACACGCTATGTTTCACATACACAGTCTTCCCAATGTGAACACACTGCCACTCTAACCTACTCCTACTTTGCCTCCTCCATGTTTCTTCACCTTACCTCCTTCATTACAAAGGGCCCAGTTCAAAAAGGACCCCTCCAAGAAAGCCCCAATGAACCCCAGAAGCTAGGGTCATGTGGGAAAGGACAAGGGCTGGGCTGAGGCAGACCTGGCCCATGTCCGGGCCTCTCAGGTTTAGCACCCTAAGTCTACTTGTCTGTGACCTGAGGCACACCCAGTCACACAGGCCCCTGTGACAGGATGGTAGCCACTGCCGACCTTGTTTGTCCGCACATACTCTGCTGCCTATTTCCTCTTTCCCCGGGTTTACCTGAGGTATGCCCAGGCTTTACCGGGTACTCTAATTCAGCAAGCACAGGGATCGCCGCTCACTACATAGTGCCATTCTGCCGTAATACCTTCTTACTTTCAGTTTACCCCGATTGCTGTATAAGCTGAGCCTCTCCACAAAATAAATGGATGTGACTCTCTGAAGCTGTCCCCAGAAGTGTGTCCTTGACGGCCTCTGCACCCACCCCCAACCTTTAGCCTGCATCTCTCTGAACGCTTATTTTCTAACTGTTTTGTCTATCTATGTGCATAACTCACATCTCCCTCACTGCCTATCTCATTAAGTCAATCAACAAAGACGTACTACTGGGCTTCTGCGTGCAGCCACCTTGGTTTTCAGCCACCATTTCATAAGTTCAGTTCGCTTCTACCTCAAGGAAGGGCATTTCGAATACTTACCGTGGCTTCCTGCTATGGCCCCATCTTGCTCAACCTACCTGGCCCTAGGCTCACCCGCTTCTGGCATAACCTAATTTGGAAGTGGTGAGGTCAGGGGTGGCCACCCGGAACCACTCCCCTGACGTCCACCTCCACTGAAAAATTCCACTCTCCCTCCATATAAGGAGCCACCCTGCTGTACCTGGCTGCTGTTCTTTCATTCCTGGAGGCAGCCACTCTGTCTTTCTGCCTGTTCAAATCTCTCCTGTGAGTTCTTGAGTGTGCGGTGGTCTTTGGGAGACACTTGCATGTACTAACTAATACTTCACTGTTGTTAGGTGCTGTCAAGTCTGGTCCAACTCATAGCAACCCTATGTACAACAGAACAAAACACTTCCCAACACTGTGCCATGCCTGGCACTGTATCAGTGCTTCTCTGCTACTCATAGGGTTTTTCAGTGGTGGATTGTTAAGTCCTTCTCCCTATCCTGCTTATTGTTGTTGTTTTTATTGGGTGCCCTCAAGTGCAGTCTGACTGACAGTGACCCTCACAGGGTTTTCAATGGATGACTGTTTCGAGAGTGGGTTCCACGTCCTTGTCCCGTCTCAATCCTGCAGCACCTGGTGTTCCCAGGCAGTCTCCCACCCAAAGACTAACCAGGCTGACCCTGCTTAGCTTCTGAGATCAGGTGGGATGGGACACCGGGTGGTATGGCCGCAATCACTGAGTAATACTAGGAACAGGGACATAGCAGCCAATAAAACTGACTGAAACCCTAGCTTCATGGAGTTGGCCTTCTGTTGGAAGAAGGGCAACACAATAACCAATGGGAAATAAGGATCCTGGAAGGTGGCAAATGCTCTGGGGACAAATAAAGCATGCTCCGTGCCCTGGGGAGTGGAGGGAGGAGGCCCTGCTGAGGGGGAGACACGGGGCAGAGACCTGACAGTGGTGGCCAGGGCAGCAGCAAGGGGAGCCACTGCAGAGTAAGGCAAGCGTCAGACGCCGTGATGGTCACCACGGCTACTCACAGATCCAAAAGACACACAGCAGAGCCGCAGGCCATTTGTTGCACCAGATCATAACTTATTTCCATCTACAGCCATCACAGAACTTTAATACAAGTGCTCTATTTCAAGTGTATTTACATAAAACAAATACAACTAGATACACAGAGAACTCTAAGGCTGCGCCTGCTCTAGTCCTAGGTGCACTCTTAGTTCCACGATACAGAGAATCGTGCACAACTAGGATTTAGCTTGCTTAGTAGGGGCTTTCATAAAAACGTGTATTTTGTTGGATATATGTGAGGTTTACAGTACGATGTTATGGGATACATATAGTAAAATGGTTACTATAGTAGAGCAAATCAACATCTGTCATTTCCCACAGGTACTTTTTCGTGATAAGAGCAGCTAAAATCTACCTAACAATAGTCTCTAATACAACTTTTTTTTTTCTTTTTTTGCAGTACTGGAGGTTGAACACAGGGCCCAGCACCCGCATGCTTTGCAAGTGCTGGACCACTGAGCTGCATCCCAGCCCATTTTTTTAACTTTTTGAGACAGGGTCTCAGTGAGTTACAAACACTGCCTCTGGTCTTGAACTTGAACTTGGGATCCTCCTGCCTCCGCTTCCCGAGCTGCTGGTCTAATACAATTTTTAAACCATAGCCTTCCTGTTGTACATTAGATCTCTACACTTACTCTAGGTCTCTTTGTATCCCATGACCTCCAGCTCCCATTTCCCTACCACTACCACCGTTTTATTCTCTCCGGAGAAGTCTTTCTGTCCAACAGCTTAACATATACCAAAACATCAGAGCTTAGGCGAAGCTTGTGACAGTTTCCAGGAAGAAAAATAATATTTAAAGTCGAGTATCTTAAACACAAGTGAATCATTTTTATACAACATAAATATCCCAAACACAAAACGTTTATGTTATTTCTCCCTAAGAAGAACGGCAAGCCTGCAGCCGTAGCCCTGTGGCAATGGATCCCATCAGACCTCGGAAGCTAAGCAGGGTCGGGCCTGGTTAGTACCTGGATAGGAGACTGCCTGGGAACACCAGGTGCTGTAGAGAGAAGGACCCGGCAACCCACTCCCAAAAAATAATCAGCCATGGAAAACTCTATTAACAGCAGAGAAGCACTGACAGTAGTGTTTCATCTGTTGTACATAGGGTTGCTATGAGTCGGATACCGACTCGATGTCACCTAACAACAACAAGAACGGCTACCACTTACTGAGCCTCTTTGCAGGTGATGCTCCAATGATTTACACACAGCATTTCTATTTGCCACAATCATCAGAAGGTAGCATTTCTCCTACTTTACAGCTAACGAAGCCAAATCTCCCTCAGCTAAGGCCACACGAGAGGATCCCACAGAGAGATACCAGACTCCACCTCTCCCTCTGGCTGCCCATGGCACCTGAAAATGTTAGAGTCCTTTTTTGGTTTTTGAGACAAGGTCTGACTGTGTAGCCCAGACTGGCCTTGAACTTACAATCCTCTTGCCTCCGCCTCCAGCACTGGGACTACAGACGGGTGTCACCAGGCCCAGCTCTAGAACTTGGTTCCTACCCTTTATGTTCGCATGGTTTTCACTGCCAGCCAAAACTACTTTCAGCTTCTTTAACTTCTCATGTGCTTAGTTATTTTTAAACTTGAACAAATAATCCGAGAAGCTGGACTTGATGAGGAAGAACGAGGCATCAAGATTGGAGGAAGACTCACTAACAACCTGCGTTATGCAGATGACACCACTCTGCTTGCTGACAGTGAAGAGGATTTAAAACATTTACTGATGAAGATCAACGATCATAGCCTTCAATATGGGTTATGACTAAACATCAACAAAACAAAAGTCCTTACGAGTGGGTCAGCACACAACTTCACATTAAATGGAGAAAAGATTGAGGTTGTCCAAGATTTTGCTTTGCTTGGCTCTATAATCAACACCCGTGGAAGCAGCAGTCAAGAAATCCAAAGACGCATTGCTCTAGGAAAAGCTGTGGCAAAAGACCTCTTTAGAGTATTGAAAAGCAAAGATGTCACATTGAAGACGAAGGTGCATCTGACTCATGCCATGGTATTTTCAGTCGCATCATATGGTTGTGAAAGCTGGACATTGAA
>VMDO01005019.1:0-117134 GCA_007922755.1 Pedetes capensis
GAGCAGTGGGACCACAAGTGGTGGGGCTGTGGCAGTGATGGGGGCAGTGGTGGGATCCATGGCAGAGAGTGGTGCTGGTGTCAGCATGGCAGGAGCTGTGTCACAAGTGGGAGATGGGGCAGTGGAGTGGCAGCAAGGAAAGCAGCTTGACAGCAGTTACAACTGTGATAACCATGGCAAAAAGTGGCAGCAGCTGCCACATCACTGGTGTAGCTATGAGAACAGCAGTAGTGATGAGAAGCAGTTGAAAAGTTGAAGGGAGTGGCCCAGGCAGAAACAAGAGGAGAGGAAGAGGTAGAGAGGTGAGAGAGGGTGGAGAGACAAGGCTACTGAAGGACAGAAGGCTGTAAAGAGCCAGAAAAGAGGAACTGCAGGCCTGGTCACTGGAAGAGTTTTGCAGAGCTTCCAGATTTTAAGAACAAAAAGTTGTAGAAACCGTAGGGCTGGGAACTGTAACACTGGCTGCTGTCCAGGGCTGGGGAGTCTTGATACCTAGGCCTGGAAGTTGCAACACTAGCTTCTGTCAAGGGCTGGGGAATCCTGACTTCCGAGGTCTACACAAAAGCTGTAACCCCTGTCACTATAGAGCCAAGGATACTGGTACCTGAAACCTACACTAGAACTGTAACCCTAGAGGACGCCACCCCCACTACTGCTCATGGCTGTCTGGTGCCCCTGCTCACTGCTGTCAGAAGCTAAGGCTTACAAAGCTGCCAAGTACCAGCACTGGGAGAGCTTCTTGCCTATCCATGGTTCCTATCTGAGTAGAGCAAAAGCACCCTAGCCAGCTGATTGGTAACATTATCAAGGCCTTAACACAAAAAGTTTGTTTCTCACTCCTGATGAAAGCCCAAGCATGGGTCAGCAAAGACATGCCAGGTTCAAGGCTGTGGGAGCAGCCACTGTGTGGAGAATGTCTTGTCACCACAGCAGAGGCAAAGGGATGTGGCTGATTATGTGATGGCATTAAAGCTTTTATCTGCCAGTGACACATATCCCTTTCCTCTGGCCACAGTGAGTTCAATGCTATACCTAACCTCAAGGGAGTAGGAACTATAGTTCTGGAGAAAGAAGAGGGAGGGGGAAATATTTGGTAGCTAGCACTAGTGACTACTGAAGTCTGAAACAAATGATGGCCATTGAGGAAAGTGGCTTCATTGCAGTCAGAGTGCTGCCAGCTTTACAGGCGGCAGAGGCTGAGGGTCTCAGGGGTAAGAGTTTACAATGATATGGAAGGCGCACACATCCCTCCTAACCTTTCACTTCCGTTCTCTGCTCTTCTGTCCCGGGTTTCACGAGTGCTTTGGTTGGTGTAATTGCTCCCGGGGAATGTTGGATAATTCATTTTCTATTTCCACTTCTATTGCAACTTGGCATCTTTTTGTGTTCATAAGAACTCAATGTGCCGGTTGCAACCTTTAGATCTAGATATAATATCCTAACTTAACTTGAAACTTATGTTACTTTTTCTTCTTTTTTAAACTGAATGCTATGCCAAACTAAAAATATTTAAAATATATGGAAAAGCAAACCAACCAAACCCACTACCTAGTAGCTAATTTTCAAACTGGTCTTGAATTATTGTTCAGGGATAGAGATAGAACATCCAAATTGCTAGAAATAGAACACAAGTGAGCTGGGTGTTTCAAGTACTTGGAACTTCTGCTTTAAAAAAGATAACTTTGTTTCTCTTCCCTCCTCTTCTAACTGGTTCCAGAGACAGAGAAGCTCTGTGGGACTGGAGGGACACACCCAGGAGAATTTCAGAGGGAAAAGCACCAGACTGCATGTTAATCTAAGGAGGAGATCTGAAGTTCACAGTTGACTAGTTTTGATTGACAGCCAATGAGAGGCCATGGGAAGAGGCTGTGAGAACTGAAATGCCTATTTGGGTTTTTGTTTGTTCTGGATTTGTGTGCCCCATTGTACATTATTGGGTTTTTATTAAACTTGATTTATAGAAAATTCCATGCAAAATTTATGTTCAGATTCCCCTTTGCTTGATGATGGGATTCATAACTGAGGCCCAAGAGACTAAACCATGCTGGACCCAGAGAAGTCAGAGCCATCAGAGAAAACCGGGATTCTGTCGTTAGGAGACCAGGAGTCCCCTGGGCTGGGGGATCCATGGCACAGAGGTTGCTGATGGCCCTGTTCACTGGGAACAAGGTCTGCCTGGCACTGAGGGGGCACTCAATAAACATTTGATGAATCAATGAAGTCTCACAGTTCAGAGGCAATAGAGAAGTTGGAATTGAAGAGGAAGGATGTCATTGAGAGGTAGAAGTGAGATTCTGCGGAGGAAGTAGATGAGGGGCAAAGAAAGGTCCTGAGTGGAGTGTTTGCGGCCAGCTCGTGCATTTTGGGCCTGAAGAACATCAGATTGACATTGAAGGCTAGGGACAGAGAGATAAAAGGGAATTAAAAATTGAAGAGAAACCAAACCATCCTGACTGACGGAGACAGTTTTGTTTGTATAATGACACTGATGATGTTCCCACAGCGATGAGGTTGCCCAATGATGCAGTCATGGTTTGAATCTAAATAACCCCCGATGGTTTTTGTTGTTAGGTGCCCTCAAGTTGGTCTGAATCACAGCGACCCTAGGAACAACAGAACAGAACACTCCCTGGCACTGTGCCGTGCATCATTTTTATGTTTAAGCCCATTGTTGAGGCCACTGAGTCAATCCTTCTAGTTGAATGCCTTCCTTTTCTTTGTTGACCTACTGCTCTCCCAAATGTGATATCCCCAAATGGTAAGTGTTTGAATATCTTGTCCCCAGTTGGTGGTGCTGTTTGTGGAAGCTGTGGAAACTCTGGGAGGTGGGATCTAGCTTTGCAGAAATAGGTCACTGGGGGAGGGTCTTCAGAGGTTTTTGGCCAGACTCACAGTTCCTGTGTTTCTCTCTGCACTCTGTTCCTGATCCTCCAAGGTATGAAGAGGCCATCTGCCATAGGCCCTCCCTTCACACCTGCCCCACTGCCATGTGGGCTGCGATCCTCTCACTGTGAGCCTCCAGTAAATATTTATTCCTGTAAGTTTGCTTTGGTCAGCTTCTCTGCCACAGCGATGTTCCAGCTGACTCATACAGAAAATTGGTACCAGAGTGGGACTGTTGCTGTGTGGACTACCACTTAGTCCTTAGGCATGGGAGGAGTTTGGAAGAGTTTGGAGTTGAAGGGGAAAGAAGCCCTGGAATGCTGAAAGCAGAGCTTTGAGGTGGTTCTGATGGGAGTTTGGGAAGCCAGAAGTCCATGGCTGATAGAAGTGCAGATATGGAAGCAGAGTGTGGAGGCACATCTGTAAGCCAAGCATTCAGAAGGCTGAGGCAGAAGAAGCAGTGTGAGTTTGAGGGAAACTTGGTCTATACAGGGCGTCCCAGGCTAGCCTGAGCTACAGAGTTGTTGTTGTTATTGTTAGGTGCCATCGAGTCATGTCCACCTCATAGCGACCCTCATAGGGTTTTCAATGGCTGATTGTTTTGGGATTGCCTCTGGAGTGGGTTGCCACATCTTCTCCCATGTTTGTGGTGCTGGGAATTGAATGGGGACCTCAGAGACTACAGAGCAGTGCTCTACCAGCTGAGTGAAATCCCAGCCCCACGAGCTACAGAGTTAGACCCTGTTAAAAAAAAAAATTAGACTTCTAAGGTTTCAGAGGAAAATGAGGACTCTATTGGACATCAGACTAGAGGTTATTCATGTTACATTCTAGCAAAGAGCTTGTCTGCAGTCTGCCCTTGTCCTCAAGATTTGAGTGAGGCTGAACTTAAAAGTAATGGACTAATTGACTTGGTGGAGGAAATAACACAAGAGCAGCAGAATGTTGAGAATGTGGTCTGGTTGTTTCTTACTACTTCTAGCTAGATTTATGACGGAAAAACAGAGAAAATGGCAGAACAGAAGGATTTGAAAAATATGCAATTTGAAGAGAAGAAACGTCAGGGCCAGTTTGGGCAAGAAGGCTATAATTGTTAAAGG
This sequence comes from Pedetes capensis, assembly GCA_007922755.1. Lineage (NCBI taxonomy): Eukaryota > Metazoa > Chordata > Mammalia > Rodentia > Pedetidae > Pedetes > Pedetes capensis. The sequence continues at coordinate 3,984 of VMDO01005019.1, forward strand.
GATAAACACATGTAAAGGGAATGAAAGGAGAAGTATCCTTGGGGCATAGAAGAAGTTAGCCAGACCCTTCCCATCTAATACTCCAAGGTGTGAAACTGAAAGCCCATGGGAAAGGAGAGTGTCTGAAAGGTAAATGCTTTGGGGGCACACAGAGGCTACTGCATCCATGGCCCAAAGGGGCCCAGCTACCACTCGAGCTGGCAGTGGACCTTTGTGTCTTACGTGTGGTGCTGGTTTTACAGGCATGCAAAATGCAGGAATTAAGGGGTTATGGAGGCTGCCACCCAGGTTCCAGAAGACAGCCTGTAAGGCCAGGCAGTGTGTACCAAGGTCAGGTGCACTGTGGAGACCACTGAAGGGCTGATGTGTGAAGCTTTGTGGGTGGAGCCTAAGCAGCAATGGAGACCCCAGGATGTTGGAGATGCCAGCACCATGAAATATCTGCTGAGGGAAGCCACCAGCAGTGGGTAGCACCACCCAAGAGGCTCACGAGCCAAGCCTGTTTGAGGCCAGATGATGCCAGATGGCAGGTGAAACAGTGTGTAATAGATACCAGACATGGAGCCATGGGATCTGTTTGTCTAGAGGGTTATAGGCCTTGCTTCAGATCAGTCTTTCCTGTCTGTGCCTCCATTCCTCCCTTCTGGATGGAAATACTTTCTCTGCGCCGTCGTGTGTTGGAAGCGCATAACCCATTTTCTCTTTGCCAGGGGCTCTCAGCTAAAGTGTGCTTGGAGTCTTGGTGGGGAGTTTGGATTTGGACCTTGAGCACAGTTGAGACTGTTAGGACTTCAGGGACTCTTGAAGTTGGACTGAATGCATTTTGCATTATGAGTCGGCCATGAACTTTGGGGGCCAGAGGTGGAGTGTCATGTTTTGAATCTAAAATGTCCAAAGGTCATGTGTTTGAATGCGTGGTCCCTAGCTGATGGTGCTCTTTGTGAAGGATATGGAAAATTTGGAAGGCAGGATCTAGCTTTGCAGAAGTGGGTCATTGTGGGGGATCCTTTGGAGATCTTTACCTAGGCTCACGCTTCTGGTCTCTCTTTCCTCCCTACTCTAATCCACCAAAATGTGAGTTTCTCTGCCATGGACCTGCCATGCCTGCCCTGCTGTCTGCTGCCAATACACCTGCCCTGCCACAATTATGGATTATGATTCTCTAACCGTGAGCCCTCCATGGGTCTCTTCCCTCATAAGTTTGTTTTGATCGGCTTCTTTGCCAAAGCGACACACCGGCTGAATAATACAGATGCATTTCCCAGAACATGTCAGCATCAGTTAGCAATGTGTGGTCATAGATACACTGAGTCCTAGAGGTGGGAATTATCCTATTTTGGTGATCAGTGAGGTCTTGTAGAAAGTAATGGAGCCTTGGCTTGAACACCAGGCTTTTACTTCAAGATCCTATTATTTCTGCAATGCTACCTGCCATGCCATGCTCCAGAGATAGACAGAGCCATTACGGTTTAGATCTTAGATGACCCCCATGCCTCACGTGTTGAATGCTGATCCCAGAGTGGTGCTGTTGGGAGGTGGTGGAATCTTTAAGAGACAGAGCCTAGAGAGAGAGCTGTGGGGTATTGGGGATGTGCCCCTTAAGGGGGGGTGGTGGGACCCCAGACCTTTATAGCTTCCTGCCTATGAGATGAGCGGTTTTGCACCACCAGGGCTCTGACCATGATGTGCTGTCTCACCACGGGCCCCAAACAATGGAACCAATCAGCCATGGACCAGGACCTCCAAGACTCTAAGGTAAAAGCCCCTTTTCTCTTTATAAGTTACAGCTTTGTGTGCGAGCCTTTCAGGGCAGGGCTCCGACTTCCTGGCTGTGTGGCATGTTCTTGGTGGGAGGCTCTGCTTTCTCCTGCTTCTCTGTCAGCAGTGTGACACTGCCATCTGGGGACTGTGGTTCTGTGATCTGAGGAATAACAGCAAGCTTTTTCTGCTTTTTCCTATGAGGAGCCACTTATGATAAAGCAGAGATGGTTGACAATGGTGGAGGCATATGGCTTGGTAACAGATACGTGGGTGACTGAACTGAAACTTTTTTCTTGCACTTGAGAAGAAGTGAGGACAAAGGATGGGAGATGAGATCCTAAGTGTGCAGGTGACTGAGAGAACTGAACGCAAAATGCTCATCTCCAGTAAGACCTTGGGGGTCATCTTAAGGAGGGACAATCAAGACAGTCACTGCAGGTTGGTCTTTCCTGGATGGGCAACATTTTTACTGCTCATGGGTGATGGATTTGACCTCATTTTCCTGACTCTTACTTGTTGAATGGTGAGGTGGAAATGCAGAATATTTTCAATGTACCTTCAGGGACTTATTCATTTTGCAATGTGTGAGTGCCAGGTACTCTTTCTTCCTATGTAGCTGTGCCTGTACATTTATTTATTTATTTATTTATTTATTTATTTATTTATTTATTTATTTATTGTGGTACTGGGGGTTGAACCCAGGGCCTTGCGTTGCTTTGCAAGTGCTCTACCACTGAGCTATACCCTCAGCCCACATTTTTACTTTTTATTTTAAGACCAGGTCTCGCTAAGATATGCAGGCTGCCTCTGGCCTTGAACTTGGGATCCTGCTGCCTCAGCCTCCTGAGTTCTGGGATTGCAGGTGTGAGCCATGGTGCCTGGCTAAGACGTTTCTTTAGATTCCTCTCCCAAACTGCCAGCCTGCTTAATGATCTAGAAATGCTTTCACTTTGGAACGGTCCATTCCACAACAGGAGACACATGTTTTAGTCTCTGAAAGCCAGCTTTACCTGAGCTCGAGGAAGGATGAGGCCTTGGGCATGTCTGAGGGTTGAGGTGACAGGAAGATGACAGCTGGCACCTCTGTCACAGCCCTCTGCCCTCTGGCCGTTCTCCTTTATCCGTGTTATTCTGTGCAGTGATAGGAAGAGCAGGCGAGCATTTGCCACTTGAGGTCTGGTGGGGGTCCCCCACTTTGCGGAACTGGGATCCTGTGGGCAGAGTCAGGAGAGAGGCAGCCTTCCTCCCAATGACAGTCCCTTGCTCAAGAGGCCAGGAGAAGAATCACCAAAGCCAAAGAGCCCGCAGCTCTGCTCCTGGACGTTCCCTGGACTCCCTGTGGAACAGGGGTGACTGCCCGGGGCCACATAATCTTTCAGACAGCGTAGCTTAAGTGCCAGTCGTCCACAGCTCATGGGTAGCGTGGTGGGTGTGAAGCTGGCGGACACTGAGCACCTTCTGTTTAGTTCAGATACGGGTGACACAGCGCTGACAGTAGAAAAGAGTGACGTGTGGATGCTGACACCAGGACCCTCCCCAGATGCCCAGGCAATAACGGACTCTGGGTTTATTCTGCGTCCGTGGGTGTCTCCCATTCCATGCTGTGGTCTCTCCCAGAGCTCTCAGGTGTTTCAGAGGACCGCATCTTCTCTCCCCCGTGAACTGCCTTGGTGGGTCAGTGCCCACTGTGACCTGTGAGTGCTGGGACCCAGGCCAGTTCATTTGCAGGGGGTTCTTGTTAACTGCCTTCTGTTCCCTGGAGGAAGTGTCCTATTCACAGAGGAGGGTCTCCCCGGTCTCTCTGGGATATAATCTGGTGGTCACAAGTCCCACTTGCAAGTCCCAGAGGCCATCTCAGGCTCATTGAAGGAGAGAGGGAGTTGATGCAACAGAGGGCTGTGTAGCTCGCAGAAACCCGGGGGTGGGGGGGGTCGGTCAAGGCCAAGGCTAAGCCTATGGGCACAAAGCACCACCATTTGCCACAGATTTGCCCAGGATGCTGCCTCTGTTCCAAGCCCCTGGAGCCACGGTTCGTACTCCAGCCACGTCTGCACTGGGGACACTGTGCACGGCCAACTGGGCATGAAGTCCGTCCTCCAGGCCCCTATGGCAGCCTGCAGAGGAGCCAATGGCTGGGCTCGCTGGCAGAATCTTCCTCTGGTCCTTCTGGCCCCTTTGCTGTGTCTGCACAACCCAGCCTCGTACTGCTGCTCCCTTCCCAGGGCAAGGTCAGGGCCCACACACCTGTCTTCCGGGGCCATGGCAGAGGTCCGTTGGGCAAAGCCGCGTGCCTGAGAGCTCCGTGAAAGCTGCACTGTGACTGTGGCCCAGAACATTTTGACCTTCATGAAAATCAATCCCCGGAGGCTGGAGAAGGACTGTTGCCATGGAGACCGATTGTTCTCATCAGCCCCACAGGTGACCTGTGGGTAAGAAGTGCCCTATCCACTTCACCTGTGTAGCTTGCTGGCCCCGTGTGCTGTGCCTGCACACAGCGGCTTGTCCCCATGGAGCGCCTGCCCAAGCTGGCCTGGGGTCTTTTCCCTGGTGCTTCCCAACCTGGCATCAGAGATGGCATTTGGTCAGTGTCACTTTTAAGTGGCCGAAGTCATAAGACGGAAACTTCAGAAGCTGTTGGCAGCCACACTGTCCCTTCTGTGGAGAAAGTATTCCATCGGCGAGAAAGATACACAAGGGGAGAGAGAAAGAACAGGAGAGGGGTAGGGGATGAGGATGGAGGGAGGGGGGAGAGAGAGAGAGAGAGTGAGAGAGAGAGAGAGAGAGACAGAGAGAGACAGAGAGAGACAGACAGAGAGAGAGAGACAGAGAGAGAGCGCGCGAGCATGAGCTGATGAGTGCCTGCGTGGCTTTGTGCCACCTGATCCTGGTTCTCCTGAGGTTCAGACACGTCCTCCTCCCATGTACGGCTATGACACACCCATCCTCTTTCTGGCCAGTCCCTATGTTCTGTTCAGTCCATGTTTGTTGGTTGGGTTGGGCTCCTGGCTGCTGTCAGCCCTGGGCTTTCAGGTGGCAGCGTCTTCTCGTGAGACGTTAAGAAGAGAACTGTGGAAGGAGGCCAGCCCCTGTGGCCAGGGTGGGGGTCTCACCAATCCTCACTACAGGAACATGGTGGTGCATTCCACGAGGGTGACTCGGTGTTGGTCGGGCACCATAGTATAAGAACCTCAGTTAGCTTAGGACACACAGAAACTGCCTGGCCCCATGTCCTTGAACTTGGTTGGCCTTGAGGATGGCCTAAGGTGAGTCACCTGGCAAGAGTGATGTGGGAGCAAAGTGTGAAGGACAAAGGGGCCAACTTCTGGTTGTTGCCTAATGCCTACTTGACCTTCACCCAGCACCTGTGACTTTACCCTGGGAATGTGGCTGCCCAGCATAAAGACCTCCTTTTCCAGCCAGCCTCCTGGCAGCTAAAGGTGGCCTTGTAGCTGGGGCCTGGCCCATGGGAATGAGCAGAACTGTATAGAATCTCCTAAGGACCTTCTTTAAAAGGTTCTTTAAAAAGTGTGCACTCCAACTCCCCAATTCCAGTTCTTTGTACCCTCCCCAGCCTACTCTCTGGAATGCAGTTGTGAGGGCCAGTGCTGTGGCTTCCATAGTGGACTGTGAGGATTAGGCCAAGTCATGGGGAAGGCAGAGTGGTGAGCTGGGTCCCTGAGGATTCTGTGGGCAGAATTCCTATATTAGCCCTAAACCTTTGGAGTATTACTAAATTAATTAATTTTTTGGAGACAATGTCTGACTGTGTAGCCCAGGTTGGGCTCCAACTCACACTCCTCCTGCCTCAGCCTCTTGTGTGCTGGAGTTAAGTCCTGTGCTACTGTGCCCATCCAGGGATAAGTACACTTTAATCCCATTAAAGCTGTCATTCTTTTGGGATTCTATTACTTGTAGCTGTAGTATCTGACAGTAGACACTGAACAGAGAGCACTTCCCTCCTGCTTTCAGAAGAGATGGGTGAACCATGGGAGTCTAGGAGGAAAAGCTATATAATGGTGCTATTTCCCCTAATACACCTCCAGCTTTTAAAGACTATTAACTCCAGACACCAGGAGACTATGGTCATGAGTAGAATGGCACATTCTCTATTCTTCTCACTCAGTTCCTGCTCTTAAAGGACAAGTGGATGAACTCTTTAGATGTAGTATTTGAATAGCTTTAGAAAGCAGTTTCTGGTGAGTTTATTGACTCTATACATTTAACATATACAGCCATATTGATACTGCTCTCTTCAGTTTTTAATGACCGTGAACCATTAAAAACGGGAAGATTGTTTAGCAAAAAGCTTTCCAAACTGCCTGGGCTCCTTTTCAAGTGAAGCAATGCAGAAAGTGCTCACTCCATTAAAACAACATACACCCTCATTAAAATATGGTGAAAAGATTTTAAGCTATAACCTTCCACAAGTGGAAGATATTGTTGTTATTATTACCACCACAACAGCACCGCCTTCTCTTTAATGTCTACTGTGGATGTACTGATAAATCATTCCTCCTGAAAATGGGTGGTTTGATTTTAAATAAGGGATGATTTTCTCCCAGAGCAAGTCTGGCTGCGTTCCTGAAGTGGCCCCGCTGAGTGTGATAAATCCTCCACTGCTGTGGAAGACATTCGGTCGTTTGCATTATTTTGCTTACTCCTTGTGTTTGCTCTGGGCCCATGGTTGGGGTGGCTGGGCTTCCACCTGGCTTGCAGATCTAGGAATGAAGGAGACAGGAAGGGAGGGGCTGGAGAACAGAGGCGTGCACCCTGATTTTCCCCTGGGTGGGGACGCTGAGGCGCCCACTTCAGACGCCAGGTCCCAAGTCGGGTCTGTCCACCCCTGCAGCACTTCCGCCGGAGCCACATTCCCGCACGGTGTCTGCATAGACGCATTGTCTGCATAGATGCGTGCTGTGCTGGGGCAGCCCTCCCACCTGACCCCGCATTCTGAGCACATCCACAAGAGCTTGCGGGAACGGGCTCTTCAGGCAGCTGAAGTGCAGCCGCCTCTTAGCAGATGGTGGTTAATAATAGGCTTTGTTCTCCAGGTTCTTCTATTTTCAGCCACTGAATACAATTTATAAAGGAAAAAAAATGCGCCCCCCCAATGGGATCTCATAATTATGGATGAGGCGCCTGCGACTGAGCTGGTCTCCATGGCAACGCCAAGCGCCAAGCCGTCTCTGCTGAAGGCCAGGCTGGAACTCCGCCCTCCTGCCCCGCTGGGGAGGCCACCCTGTTACTGCAACGCCCCAAAATAGACCTGCTGCCTAATCGTAAATCCCGGGTAATAAAATTAGAGATGAGCTAATCGGTACCCCGCTGCCTCTGTGCGGCCCACTCATCATGCTAGCAGTTTCTGGAACAGCGATGCTGATGGCTGTTTGATGTCAGAACAGCAACTCCTCCCCCAGAAACTGGGCGCAGCACAAATCCATGTAGGGCTCGGGCCTCCAACAGGAAAGGCCCTGACTTAGGTGACCTGCTCCGGGGCTTCAGCAAAGGAGACAGGACACTTGGGGACGACTTGGTCTCCAGATCCGTGGCTCTCTTGATCTGCCCTTAAAAGGGTCAGAGAAATCTCCCCACAGGGGGCATCTACACTGTCACTTTGGGGTCACCCTCTGAATGCGCTGGGGCAGAGCATGTGACCCAGAAAGTTGCTTATCTCCTCAATCCCTCCGGTTTCTTGCCCTGGCCCCAGCTCCTTCTCTCTAGACTGGAGGGGGTTGGTGCACTCCGTGTCTTGGGCCTGTGGGTTGAGATTTCAGCAGGTGGCACCTGCAGGTTGTTCCCAGGGCAGAGGTGCTTAGGACGTTCCACTGTCACGGATCTGTGTTGCTGCATGACGGGGACCAGAGTCATCTTAGAGGGTGCAGGAGGCTCTGGCTTGATGTGTTGGAGCGTGCTCAGGGTTCCGGGCTCTTTCCACATCTGAGCGGGGACCTGGAGGGCCAGGGGCTGATTATGGCTGACTTGTCCCAGGGTCTGGTCGGCTTCCTTCTGCCCAAATGCCCATCACAGGCAGCTAGGTTTGCTACAGGGCTTTCAGCATGCCCCAGTGTCTAGTTACTGATGCCACCGTCGAGTCTCTCTTCGCTGGGCCCCTCTTCACCCACCCTCCACCCTTCTCTGCTCAGGTCTCTGTCTTGGATTTTAGAGGCACTAGTGGGTTCTCTAGCCTGCAGCCGTAGCCCTGTGGCATCCAATCCTGCCAGATCTTGGAAGCTAAGCAGGGTCGGGCCTGGTTAGTACCTGGATGAGAGACTGCCTGGGAATACCAGGTGCTGTAGGCTTGGGAGAAGGATCCGCAACCCACTCCCAAAAATCAGTTCGCTGTTGAAAACCTTATGAATAGCAGAGAAGCACTGACAATAGTGTTTCTCATGTTGTATACAGGGTTGCTATGAATTGGACACTGACTCGATGGCCCCTAACAACAACAAGAAGTAGGTTCTCTGGGTCTTCCTGGTCTCACCTGGCTGGAGGTGCTCATGGGAAGAGGGTGTGGTGGGGGCAGGCATGGCCCCTGTGGCCCTCGGTGGGCTGGCTGCCTCCCTCTGCAGAGGCCACAGTGCTTGCTGCGGCCCTGTCTAGAGAGCTGGCTTTTCCGAGTCCCTGTGCTCTCTCCCCATGTCCCTTTGGGCGTACGGTGGATGGCAGCTTCCTACTGCTGCTGGTCCCAGATGCTCTACAGCCTCGATGCCATTGCCTCTATAGACAGCTCAGCTTCCACGAGCTTCGTTTTACCTGCCCTGACCCTGCGTGACCCAGTCCCTCTCTCTACTTAGGCCTTTTCTCACGATGACCCCACGCTACCCCAAAAGCTGTCCTCCTCTCTTTCTGCCTCTTGATCCTACTCTGTGAGAGCCGGCGAGAGTCTCACCTCCACTGACCCACTGTCCGTTCCACACTCTACCTTCTCCCAGAACCGTCTCCTCTGCCCCAGAGCTTAGCCTTGTTCTCTCCTAGTTTCTCATCTGTTGATTTGATTTCCCCAGTGAGGCGCTAACCTTCTGCAGGGATGGGGACGGTGTCAAGGTGTTCTGTGTGCGACTCATGAAGTGCTGGAGCAGCTAACCTCGGGCAGAAAGTCTCCCGGCTGGCAGCCTGCTTGCCAGCTGCTTGAGGGGTTTGCAGAGGGACCGGACAGTGAGGGCAGCTGTCAGTGAGACTGAGGAGATCAGGGCAGGAGCAGGTATTTAGTTGTTTTACCGAGGTGTCCTCAGGGATGGGGTCTTGGCGATATAAAACTGTGGGGACCGTATCATATGTTGTCCTTACCTGTGTGTCTTAAGAGGAGCACTGCTGGCTTAGTCTCCATTGTCAGAGACTACAGGTAGCACCAAACTCTATATGCTATGCTTTCCCGGTATTACATATATAATAGCATTTAATTTATAAATTAGGTACAACAAGAGATTAAGAGTAGCTACTAATAAAATCATGGGGCTGGGATTTAGCTCAGTTGGTAGAGCGCTGCTCTGCAGTCTCTGAGGTCCTGAGTTCAATTCCCAGCACCGCAAAAATGGGAGAAGGACCTGGCAATCCTCTCCCTAGGCAATCCTGAAGCAATCAGCCATTGAAAACCCTATAAGGGTCACTATGATTCGGACACGACTTGATGGCACCTAACAATAACAAGTAATAAAATAGAACAATTATAACGATGCACTGTAATAATTATGTGGACATAGTTTCTTGAAAGAGAGAGCACAAATATTAATATTTTTGGGTTGTGGTTGGGTTGTGGGTTGTGGGTTATGGATGAGTAACCGTAACCTCAGAAAGTGAAACTGTTCATAAGGGGAACTACTGTCCCCCCCCTCTTTTTTTGAAAGCCTTATGAGGGTTGCTATAGATCGGACCCAGCTCTGCAGCACCTAACAACAACAAGATCCAGTAGATAATTCAAAAAGGCCTTGTCTGGTTTTCTTCTCAGAGTAGTAATTTTAACAAAATCATGTAAGCAGTTTAGGAAAGTGCATTGCAAATGAGGTCTAACAGAAAGGAGCAATTACTAGAGAGGAGAGCACTAAAGAAAGTTTGCAGAGGAACTGGACAGTGGGGGCATAGGGGAAGTGAAAGTCTGTAAAGGCTTCCAAGAAATTCCAATACCCAGCAGTAGGATCTGAGGTAGGGCTGGCATCCTACATCTTTAAACTCTTGAGAATCCTTGGAGATAGAAATGAAATCAACAGATTTTGTTGCTTCTTTTGACTAAGCAAAAAATGTGGCTGATTTTTCAAAGTGCTGCTGAAGAATAGTCTATTAAAAAACAAGGCTAAGACAGGGTTGGCCAGGAGATTAAAGTCAGGGAGGAACAAAAGGGAAAATAGGAACACCAACCAGATCATCAAGGAAAGCTCCCAGCATGCTCGTACACTGGTTTTGAGAAATTAATTGACACACTCACCTGTTAGTTGCACCTTTGCAAAGTTGCATATAGAGTATCTTTAACAATGTCCCACCAATATGGAGCTTTGCAATATTCTTTAAATCCTGCTTTTTCTGCTGCCTGCTCTCTGCTCAGGTTATCTAAAGCAATGTTGGATTGATTTTTCCAGCCTCTGGCAGCTGGGGTAATTTAAGGCTTCACTGGAGTGGGACAGGTTACCGCAGGTTGAGCTATAAGCTGACTCCTGTGTAATTTTGCGCTGGGTAACATGCAGCAAAGTGCTTGGATGGGTTGTCTATCAAGATTAAAAATGATCCTTTGGCTCTATTTCCATTTATTACAGGAAGGCAATTTGTTAGGTGGGCCTTCCAAGGGGAAGATCTTGTTCAGATAGCATTCCTGGCTTAATTCTGCACCTCCTTCCATGGGGTGGGGGTTGGAAGGTGTCTTTGGGACCTTCTTAATGGTGTAGCCCACTCACTCACCTCAATATAGAATGTTGGGCAGCTGGTATCCACACCATAGCTCTGGCCTCCAGAGTCTTCCATGTGCCAACAGAGGCCCTGGGGTGGGCAGCCATGTCCAGGAGCCGTGAGAGCACCTGTCCAGAGCAGAATGCTGGCCTGTGAAGGGTGGCACACAGGAGGAGCGGTGGTCTGTAGGGAGACTCTCCTTATGTCTCAAGGATGTGGTGCGCACAATGCTGGTGGGTGGAAGAGCGGAAGCAGATCAAAGCGGGAACGACCCTGACAGCTGCAGGCTGCCCAGTGATGGAGGAGACATAACTTCTGGGGATCCCCGAGGCACTCGGGGTAGGGAGACTTTGTGACTTCACCAAGACTAAGGAGGTGGGACAGGAGCCAGCCACAAGGATGGAAAGCAGAGTCAGGGCAGTTAGAATGGGGAGACTGCCTGGCTAGGAGGCCCCGTGGGGTTATGAGGACCGTGGGTTTAGATTTTCTTGTTGATTTTGAAGTCGCTTGGACATCCAAGTGAAATGCTATATTTGAGTTTTAAAATGACATAATTTTAGTGTTAAACTTACATAATTCTGCGCAGTGGCATGTGTCTGGAGTCCCAACACTCAGGAGGCTGAGGAAGGAGGATCATGAGTTCTAGGCCAGTCTGGGCTATGTAGTGAGACCTTGTCTCAACAAACACACAAACAAAATCCCATAATACCTTTAGAAGGAAAGCTGTTTAAATATGAAGCAGTCATTTATACATTGTTGTTGTTGTTGGATGCTGTTGAGGTGGATCCCACCCATAGCTACCCTACATACAGCAAAAGGAAACACTACCTGGGACTCTGCCATGCCCATGATATTTTTGTTTGAGCCCATTGTTGCAGTCACTATGTTTTTTTCTAAGTTTGTTCCATATCAGCAAAAAAAATGTCCCAGGGGCTTTACTCCATTCCTGTTATTAAGGTTGACTCTACTCTGAGGAGGCAACTCTTCCCCAGTCGTTTCTTGAATGCCTTCCAACCTGGGGGGCTCATTGTATGGCACTATATTTGACAGTGCTTCTCTGCTATTCATAAGGTTTTCAATGGTTGATTGTTTCAGGAGTGGGCTTCTGGGTCCTTCTCTCTAGTCTGTCTCCCATAGGTGGTCCTGCTGGTATCTGAAATATTGGTGGCATAGTTTTTAGCATCCCAGCAATACTCAAGCCCTTATAGTACAACAAGGTGACAGACATGTGGGGGATTTATAAATTAGTATAAATAAAAGGTCTGAAAACAGATTTTGGCAGGAAGAGAAAAATAGAGAGTCACTATAAATGCTAACTGGAACGTAGTTATTATTGGGGAAAGAAATCCAGACACAGTGGGAGCCTGTGGGCTTCAAAGTCCATCTTTGTGATAAAGCCCTAGGCCTACTCTGCTGTGTTACATCTAGGTCCTGTCTGCCCTTAATTTTATTCCCAGGCTTATGGGGAAACAAATCTATACGAATCTGTCTCCCTTAGACTGTTATACCTCATTACAATTTTATTATTACTTTTAGTTTCGATATATTCTTTTTTTACATGTATTTTTCTTTGGTTTATTGAGATATAATTTGCATATCTTTGCCCATTTTAAGTGTACATTTGATTTTTAATAACTTTATTGAACTGTACAAATATAGCTGCAATCCGGTTTTAGAACTTTTTCAATACCCCAGTGAGATCCCTCATTCCCAGCATTATCTTTATTGTGAAAAATAGAAGTTTAAGCTGGGCAGGATGTTGCACAACTATAATCTCAGTGATTTGGGGGGACTGACATAGGGGGATTGAGAGAGTTTGAGGCCAGAGAGAGCCTGCATAACTTAGTGAGACCCTGTCTCAAAATGAACAAAAAACAATGGGCTTGGGTGCAGCCCAGTGGTGGAGCACTTGTACGGTATGTATAAGGCCTTGGGTTCAACTCCCAAGTACCACCAACAGAGACAGAGAGAGGGAGGGAGGGAGAGCGAGAGAGAGCGAGAGCGAGAGCGAGAGCGAGAGAGAGAGAGAGAGAGAGAGCGAGAGCGCTTTAAGATATGGTCCAAGTTCTTCAGAGAAGTATTAGAGATGGTTATCCTTGAGTTCTAGCATTGGGAAAGTATTAATTCTAATCTCACATCACTTAGTAGTAGGCCGTTTATTTATTTAATTGCTCAGTTGTTTGCCTGAGAAGCATGATTAGTAATACCTACCTTGCATGGTTGTTCAAATAAGTAGAGAGCGCTTGTGTGAAGGGGCTGCCACGTAGACGTTTAGTGAAGTCGTGAAATTATTTTATCACAAATACACAGATACTTGCAAACACTGGGAATTGATTGGATGGGGGAACAAATTCAGAGGTTTACTGGTTTCTATGGTGTTTTGTAACTTAATCAGTGGAATGAGGTGGGAAGAGGTAAACTATCTGTAATAGATATTGGCTGCTTTAAAAAATCAAATGCATTTAAAAAGCCTTCATTTTGTTCAGTTTACATTGCTCAAATTTTTTTCCCCTCTTAAAACTACTCAGATTTTATTTCCAAAGAGCTTTTCCAAGATGCCCAAGTCCCCTCCCTCTCTCCAGCTCAGCCCTGTGTTCTACAATTTTGCCTTGCTTGCTTCTGGAAAAGATTTGAAAAAATAAGACCCTGGCTTCAGCTTTTCAGAGTCTTGTAGAGATTTTTTTCTTCTGGTATGAAATTTAACGTCTGTAAAATGCAATTGCCATTTCCCTTGAATGTTCTGCTTCTGTGTTCCGATGTCACATTTATTGCCACATGAGTTGAGACCACAATGAGGTGCTCCATTGCCTTGTGTTACTGACGGAGTCCTCCATTTGTGCGGCCATGGAAACACTGGCTGGCGCCCACTGCCAAGTACCTGGGAAACCAAACATGGCCACTAGGTGGCACCTGTCTCCCAGACTAGTCCTGGCTCCTCATCTGGAAGGGTTTCTTTGGCCCTCTTCCTCCTCCGGCTGCAGGGAGCAGCTGCCACTTGATTTTTGGGGTCCCTTCATGACTTTTTCTGGGGATTTTTTTCTTTTCCTTTGCAGAAGCACTAAAGGGAAAGATACAGGTTGTTCTCTCTTTATTTTTTATTGATTTTTCTGGTGCTGGGGAACCAAGGCCAGGCCTTCCACATGCCAGGCAAGGGCTCTGCGGCTGAGAGGCAGTGCCCGGCCCAGGACAGAGGGCCATGAATTCCACTCTAGAAAAAGTGGACCAGGGTGTCCCACAGTAGAGGCCAGCAGGGCATGTGCCCAGTCCATCCTCCAGGTGATTTTAATAATTTCCAAAGTCAGGGCTCTGAAAAGGTAGCTGTTTTGCGAAACTTTTTTTTTTTTTTTTAAATCTGCCCTTCCCATTAAAATTGGCTTCCCTAAACCAAAGCAGAAGTCTTCAGAGCCATTGGAATGCACCCTTTGTGGGGTCTCCACGTCCACCTTATCCTCTCTGGAGGGAGGAAAAAGCTCCCCTCTCAGGCACCATTCAAGGGACCCTCAAGGACTACTTTGAATTTCAGAAGTGAGACATGAAAGGAGTGTCAGCCCAGCATGGTGACGCATGCCTGTAATGCCAGCGACTTGGGAGGTAGAGGCAGGAGGATGGCAGGTTCAAGGCGAGAGGAAGCTGCGTAACTTAGGGACACCGTGGCTCAAGATAAAGGATTAAAAATGGACTAGGGGTGCAGCTCATGCCTGCAGCCATAGCCCTGTGGCATCCAATCCCATCAGATCTTGGAAGCTAAACAGGGTTGGGCTTGGTTAGTACTTAGATGGGAGACAGCCTGGGAACATCAAATACTGTAGGCTTAGGAGAAGGACCCGGCAACCCCCTCCCAGAAATCAACCTGCCATTGAAACCCCTATGAATAGGAGAGAAGCACTGACAATAGTGTTTCACCTGTTATAGTAGGGTTGCTATGAGTCGGATACTGACTCGATGTCACCTAACAACAACAACAACAACAAAGGGGTGCAGCTCAGTGGTAGAGCACTTGCAAAGCATGCATAAGACCCTAGGTTCAAACCTCCAGTACCAAAAAACAAAACAAAAAAAAAACAAAAAAACCAAAAAACCAATGTTGAAATAATCATTGATATTAATTGTTGTTATTGTTAAGTGCCATGGAGTTTTGTCTGACTTATACCAGCCCTCATAGGCTTTTCAATGGCTGACTGTTTCAGGATTTCCTTGGGAGTGGATTGCTACATCCTTCTCCCATTTTTGCGGTGCTGGGAATTGAACTCGGGACCTCAGAGACTGCATAGTGGCAGTCTCTACCAACTGAGCTAAATCCCAGCCCTGATATTAATTAGGAGGCCTAAATAATTTTTTTGAGCACAATGGATTTGGAATTGCTTCCTGAGGGCTGCTGTAACAAAGTACCACAAACAGGGTGCCATGAAACAACAGAAATTGATTCTTCACCATTACAGAATCCAGAGATCAAGGTGTTAGCAGGTTGTGTTCTCCGGATGGCGTGAGGAGAGAATCTGCTTCATGCCTTCCTCTTAGCACCTGATGTCGCTGGTAATCTTGGCCTTTCTTTGCATGTGGCTGCATTAACTCTGACCTCTTCCCTCATTTACATGGAGCCTCTTCTCCCTGTGTGTACCTGTCTCCCAGTCTTCCTTTTTTCTTTTTTCTTTTGACTAAGGAAAAAGCAATCCAACATTTCTTTAGATAACCTGAGCACTTGGGGCCAGCTCTGGGGCAGGTAGGAAGCCTTGCTGCTCTTGGCTGGCCATCCTCCCATGTTCTGAGGTTGGGTGGCTGGAGATTGATTGAGGATGGCCTTGGCTGGGACACATTTCTTCCTGTCCGCCAGCTCACTCATCTTTTCAGAAGAGATTCTGAAAGACAGCAGAAATGAGCAAGGTCTCTTGACAGCAAGACTTGAATTGACACCCTTTCACTTCTGAGGCATTCTCTTGGCCAGAGGCCCCATTCCAGAGTGGAGGGTAAAGGAATAGACTCCATCTTTTGCTAGGAGGAACTTCAAAGTGTTAAAGAGGGCGGATACAGGGCGTGGAGGAAAACTGAGACCATTTTTGTAAACAATCTAGTGTATACGCATTGTTGTATCTGACATATTCCCCTAGTAGCTAAATAAGAGAATTTTATTAATATTTTCCTAAATAGTATTTGTGATCTTAAGACTCACCTGAGTAGAAGTAATTTTAATTTGACTTATAACACATTAGAAGCTTTTGTGCTTTCTTAAAAGAACTTCTAGGATTTAAAACCCTTGGGTTAAGATGTTTGAAATTCCACACTAGGGCTATCTTCTTTTACCATAACATGCCGCTTTCCACTCCAGATTCCACCACCTGAAGGAGGAGACAGGTGTTAACATACAATGTCCCCCAAAGCTTCGTCTCCAGCAGGTGGCGCTGCTCTGGGAGGCTGTGGAACCTGTAGCAGGCGGGACATAGGTGGGGGCAGATCATTGGAGACAGGATTTTGAAGGTCTGACTTGTGCCCCTGGTTCTGACTCTCTCTCCTCATGTTGGCCAGAATGTGAGGAAATCTCCTCTGCCACAGGCCTCGCTGGATGCTCCCGGCTAGCCCTTCCCTACTACGGGGGGCAGAAATCCTCTAAAACCAAGGGTCAAAATCAACCTTTCCTTCCTTCAGGTTCTCTTTGTAAGGTATTTTGGTCACAGCAATGGAAAAACTAACTAACACAACAGGTTAGTATTTTGTCAACTTTGTAACTAACATTTGTTGTTCTTCATAGGTGCTGTCAAGTTGGTGTCTAATTATAGCGACCCTATGTACAACAGGGGCTGGGATTTAGCTCAGTTAGCACTGCGCTGCAGTCTCTGAGGTCCCAAGTTCAATTCCCAGCACCGAAAAAATGGGAGAAGGGCCTGGCAATCCACTCCCAAGGTAATCCCGAAACAGTCAGCCATTGAAAACCCTATGAGGGTCGCTATGAGTCGGATACCGACTTGATGGTACCTAACAACAACAACAACGTACAACAGGTGAAATACTATTGTCATGCTTCTCTGCCATTCATAGGGTTTTCAATGGTGGATTGATTTTTAGGAGTGGGTTGCCGGGTCTTTCTCCCAAGCCCACAGTTCCTGGTGTTCCCAGGTGGTCTCCCATCTAAGTATTGACCAGGCTCGACTCTGTTTAGCTTCCGAGATCTGATGGGATCCGATGCCATAGTGGTATGGCTGCAGGCAACTAACATTGGGCACTATATTTTTCCTGCTTCCTAAACCATAACTTCTGAAATCAGAGTTGGCAGTTCCCAAATACTTCCTATCACCCCATGAGGTTGCTTTGAGGCACCTCTTCCCACTAGATTTGTATTTTTGTCTGTACTTCCTTTCTTCCTTTTTCATTTTCCTCTTCTTTAGTACTTGGGGATTGAACCCAGGGCCTCACATGTACTTTGCAGGTGCTCTACCACTGAGCTGCACTTCCGGCCCATTTTTAAATTTGTTATCTTGCGACAGTGTCTCACTAAATTACACAGGCTGACTTGTGGCCTCGAACTCATGATCCTCCTGCCTCCACCTCCTGAGTTGCTGGGATTACAGGCGTGAGTCACCATGCCTGGCCATGAGAAGTGTTTTTTTAAACTTCTAATTTGGTGCCTAGAAGAACCATCTAGAATTTCATCCCAGCCAACAACAAGAGGAGTTTGCCACTAAACTTCCCTTGATGCAAGCTTCCAACTCTGTGACTCATGTTCCCTTTGTCGGGAGCCATGGAACTGGCTTTGATGCTGTTTTGAGGGAAACCAAAGCAAACCACAAAGATCCAAATTATTGCCTCTTGGAGTCAGAAGGAACGTCCACCCTTTCTCTGATACACCACATTGTTGTCCTCGTGAGGTGTCTGGGACCCTCTGTCTCCCATGAAAAGGAGTTTACTTCCTACCGGGACAGTTTTGACCACATTAGGTTGACATAGACTCTGCAGAAAAGTATTTCCACATATCTCTTCAAGTGTCTCCCACATGCTCAAAGAAATATCTGGGTTATAGTAGCCACTTGATTTTCAAGGCAGGACTTAAAGGCCAGAAACTAGTTGGCAAAATAAGAAAACCAAGCAAGTGCCCCTGGGATATGGTGGTTCCCCCTCTGTTGGGGAAATATGGTACTTGTGAGCATTTTTTCCAAATTCCAATTGTAAAAATCAAGCTTTTACCAAAGCTTTAAGAATGGAGCCTGAACAATAAATTCCTTAGTGGTTTCCCCAAAGAACTGGTGGCTAATGGAGGGAGTGGGGTTTGTGCTGAGGACAGATACCCGTGTTTAGCCCCTGTTGTGGGGAGCCTGAGGGAAAGGCTGGGCCCAGGGAGAAGGATTTCTGCTCCCTGGGAGAGGCTGTGGGCATGGAGTAGGCTACCAGAAGTTGTTCAGGGCTTGGGTGTGTGTGTGAAAAATTGTTTTCAAGCTGGATACATTTGACAGAAGTTGCAGATTACCTCCCTGGTTATCCAGGCTCCAGTGCCCCCTCCTTCCTTACCAACAGAGGGCCATTCTGTTGGGAGCAGCTCTGTGCCTACCTAAGAACACTCCCTTTCCCAGAATCCCTTGTAGCTAATGGTGACTGTGTGATACCACTAAGCCAGATGAGGCGCGAGGGCATGTGTGCTGGGAATTTGGGGGCATCTGTTGTGCTCCTGTCAGGGGCTCTGCCCCGTCCTCCTTTCTCCTTCCTTTGTCTTTCTGTCTCTCATGTGGACATGGAGCCCCAAGGGGCCACGTCTCAAGAGTGGGTGGAAGGCCACAGCCCTGGGCTTCCCGGGCAGCCCCACCAGCTCAGGCTGCACTCTGGGCCTTCCTCTGTGCAGAAGAGCAAGTCCGCAGTGTTGAGGCAAATGTTGGTCATGTTTCTGTTTCTCGTGGTTACTGGCTTCTCTCGTGTACTTGTCTCTGAGCCAAGGTTGGCAGCACACCACGGCGACCTCACAGCCTCTTCACACAGGATTGCTCTGCACAACTGCCAGGGTTAGGATACTGAGGTGTTGTGTCTGAGAAGCCCTGGACTGGGCAAGCCGTGAGCTGGCAGGCAGGGCCCAGGGTGCAGGGGAATCGTGGTACAGAGACTTTTGGGAAACCTTGTGCTCTGTGCTGCTGCGAGTCCAGGTGCCCCTGAACCTTGGCCCTCATCCACAGCAGTGGTGCTGGTCCCACGGGCCCAGGGGAAGAGGAGCCGCACCCCTTGGGTGGCTGCTGGGCCCTCTGCTGAGCTAATGTCTGCACCTGCTGCCGCTCCAGCCTCAGTCTGCCAGAAAACAAAGTCGGCATAGTGTGGGGGGGGGGCGGGGGGGGGCGGGAAAGCTTGTGTGTGTCTTGGGAGTCTGATCGCCCGCTCACACCCATCACAGCTGCTGTGCCAGACCCAAGTGATTTTACTAATCTCTTATTAATCTTATCAGTTAGCAGCATCTTGTCCTCCCACTGAGGAAGATTGTTTTCTTAACCTTCTATATGGTTTTTTTGTTTTGTCTCACACACACACACACACACATATGCATGTGTATGTGTGTATATATATACACACACACATATATATATTATACATACATACACACATAATCTTATCAGTTAGCAGCATCTTGTCCTCCCACTCAGGAAGATTGTTTTCTTAACCTTCTATATGGTTTTTTTGTTTTGTCTCACACACACACACACATATGCATGTGTATGTGTGTATGTATATACACACACACATATATATATTATACATACATACACACATATATATACATATATAATGCAAATATATATTTGTGGGTTTGAATACCCATAAAGAAACATTCCTCATCAAAAGCAGTTGCCTTCTTCAGGATACTAGTCTTAAATCTCCAGGAAGAGTTGACGTGAGCCTGTTTGGTGGGGGGTCATTCCACCATAGGGCCAGGAACTGATCCTGCAGAAATGAGAGGGCATGGGTGTTGAAGCTGGGGGCACCTGAGAGCTTAGTCACCTTCATGAGAGCTTAGTCACCTTCATGAGCCTCCTTGCCTTGTCTGTGTAGTATTACTACATATACAATATCCGGTGTAGACCAGATCCAGGTATGGCTGCAGCCTTTTCCTCGTGGAATTCCTGTCTTCTTTCCAGCTCATCACCCTCCTTGGCCCCATAGTGGTAATCCGAGTAATAATAACACCACCCTCTGTGGTGGGGGGGAGAAGTACATGAACTCTCGAGTCAGAAGGGCCAGGTTCAAATCCTTGCTCTTGCCTAGGGGATGTGGGGCAAGAGATTGAACTTCCTTTGTGAAATGAGAGCAGTGAAGCCTCACAGAGTTGTTGCAAACGCTACGGATGATGAAAGGGAGCCATCTAGCACAGGGTCTGCCACATATGCGGGCTGAGGAAGTGGGTAACGGACAGGACAGCAAGAGGGCTCGGGTGCCATCCCTTGGTGAGCAGCCTCCTGACGTAGAGCCCGTGCTGCGCTGGCACCATGCTAGGTGCTAGGGATGGGACACGGCTTCCGCTTTTGAATTCCAGGAGCTTGGGGGCTGTGGCGGGTGCTGGGGATAAGAAGATTGACGTAGGTCCCAGCCTTTAATCCTGCCAACGTGTGCATTTCATCTCCCTGAGAACAGGAAAGATGCCCTGAGCTGGAGTAGCTGGCTGCTTGTGACAAGGTCGTTGTAAGCCAGAGACAAATGGACCAGACCCTGTTTTCTGTCACTTTTCCAACTCTGCTGCATCCATTGTGCTCCTGCGAGGTTTCTCTCTTGCACAGATTTATGTAACTTACCACCACGTCACGTCTGTGTGTTTTGTTGATGCCATTTAAATTCTGTTACTATTTAATACCAAGAACATCTAAAAAGAACATTTGGAGGGACTTGAGAAATCCAATTGTTCCCTTGGTAATTAGATTTGTAGGAAATAGGAGACGATAGTATTCTGAATAGAGTGCTTTTAAATGACCATCATAGCTTTCTCGTACAGGCACTAGATGGGCCCTAAGTGGGAACCCTGCCAGATCTTTCCTCAGGTGGGAGGTGAAGCCTGCCTTGGTTAGGCAAGGCTCAGCCGGGTGTGCCAGGAAACCCAAAGTAATAGTGCCTCAAACAAGATGGATGCTATTTTTCTCTTGTGAAAAAGGACTATGGAGGAGACAGTTCATAGCAGGCAAGCGGCTTCTTGGAGTTCCAGGGAGCCAGACTCCTTCCACGCCCCATTCTTCCATCCTTAGAACATGGCTTCCTCCTTGCAGACCGGGACACTGCCTGGATTTTACCCTTCCTGTCTGTGTGCTGACCAGAGAAGGGAGCAGGGTAGGAGACGGTGTTCCTTGCCCAAGGCATGTCCCCAGAGCCTTTCCTTACACTCTTACTTGGATACTCTTGGCCTGTTCTTAGTCACATGGCCACCCATGGCTGCGTGGAAGCCTGGAAAATTCACTCTTTGTTCCAGGCACCTAAGCGCCTAGCTATAGTAGGGCTCTGTACTAGGAAAGGAGGCAGGGCTGGGCACTAGGACTTTGCAACAATGCCTTTGGAGAATCAATTACATCCCCTTCTCTGCCAGCAGAAGGTCCTTTGGTGGGGGACCAGTTCATCTCAGGGACCCACAGTAGGAAAACCCTACTATAGAGGAGACTGCATTGTAAGATACGTGAGATGTGGAAAGCAAACCAAACCAACTAGAGGACTGTGAGGTACAGGTAAGGACAGAGTTAAGGGCCCTTGGACATCACCGCAGGCGGCAGGTCTACTCCTGACTGTACCGGAGAAGCCAGTGAGGGCCAGGGAGAAGTGGAGCTGCTGGGTCAGGGGTCAGCAAACCCATACCCCGGTCTGACGATTCTCTGGAAAGCCTCACAGACTGTGCTGCCCTCGTGGTGACAGCTTGTCAGAGCGATAGGATACAGGCTCAAATTAGTAGCAGAAGCAGCTCAGAGTGACCGAGTTAGGAAGAAGCCAGGCATGAGAGCTCAGCTGTCCTCTCCTGGCATGGCGTGAAAAGTGGACGGTGCTGGATACAACCCCTTCAATGTGTGACACCACAGAGCTCTGCTCCCCTGAACCTGAGCATCCAGGACTTTCTCGGAGGTCAGACACAGGCATGCTGCACGGACCCTCGCCACTCAGTGTCCCTCCTGCCCCCAAGAGCTCTCGCTGACACAGTGTTACACTGGGATCACTTGGTTACTTAGGCTGTCTGTTGTGGCTGAAGGCCCAGGTTACAGAGACCCACCTGTCAGAGGGCCTCTAAGGGCTGAGAGCAGGTCAGAGGCTCCTCCTGCCAGTGTGGGCAGCTCAGGTCCGCTGTGTTCATCTTTCACTGTGCCCTTGCCCAACGCGCACCCCATGAGCAGAATCAGGGTCAGGTTGCTCAACAACCTAGTGGTCGCCCAGGACAACGACAGTGAGCTGACTTGCTTAAGACAGAGAAAGATCTAGAATGCTTCTTTCTGGATCCCCATGCAGTATAGGAGCGGAGTGAAGAGCATGATTTGGGGCCCTAACAGAAACAAAAGCGAGGGGGCAAGACATTGCACTAGCAGCCAGGAGAACCAAGGTAACCGCGACACGGTACCCACCCTCCGGGAGTGCAAAGCCCCACCGTGGGGTCCCAAGAGTGCATGGGAGGCACGGGAGACTCCAGCCCAGTACGCCTAGGGCTCTGCAGGGAAAGGGATGGCTCTCTGGGCTTCTTCCCGAGGTTCTCTTGGAGGGGAGAAGCCCTCGAGCTCCCCTAACAATACCAAGTGGCTGCATGACTTTAAAGGGTTACATCACCTCTCAGTGCCTCAGGCTGCTGTGTGTGACTGTGAAGAACAGCACTGTCTTCTATCCATAGTGTTGCCGACTAGTGTTGCCGAGAGGTTAAATACATTATAAATAAGACTCTCAACAGGGCTGGGTACATTACATGTGCTCAAGAAGTGAAAGCTGTCAGGGCCAACACTGTTATCCACACCAGGCTGCTTATCTTCAAAGTCTCTCCTTACGTCTGCAGAAACTGGAGAGGGAGGAGAACCTTGCTATTCACAAACATCCTTGGTCACCAGAGTCTCCTTCTGAGGAAGGTCGGCCCCCTATCCCCTGTCACTAGCAAGCTACCAGGGAAATTCTGGGGCCCTCAGCATCACCGCAAACTGAAGTGTTATCTACACTTGACATTGTCTATATTGCAAAGTTCCCTCAACTATTCACTTGAACCCTGTTTTCAGTGAGGAAATGTCCTGTATCATTTTTTTTTTCATGGTTTATTTTACAGTGAGTGCTGTCTGATATCCTCTCGTTTCCAGAATTATCTAAGATAAACCATGTCTCTGAGGTGATGCTCTGCAGGGCTTCAACATCCCCTGCGCTTCTTCAGAGGAAGAATTCCCAATTTGTTTTTGTTGCAGCTTAGTTAAATTCATCCCTAAAGTCAGGAGTGAAGAATTCTGGGATCCCCTTTCCTTATTGGTCACCATCAAACTGTGCAATTCTGGAAATGCCACTGGACTTCTTTGGGCTTCAATTTTCTCATCTCTAAGAAGAAAGGGAGAGATGGCTGCTGGGATTCCTTCTGCTTCTGGGCTTGGATGCTGCATGTGAATGTGTGTCTCAGGCCACGAGCCAGCACAATTAGACACGCAGTATATCCGGGGAGTGCATACGTGCAGGCTCCTGTGCCTGGGCTGGGGCAGCTGCAAGATGGAGAAGCAGCAGGGATTTGGCTACTGCTGTTTCTCTCTTCTCCCTAGGTTTTATGTTGCTGAGCAATTCTGAATCATAAGCTTGTCAAAGAGGAGGCTGTTTGTGTTTGGGGTAAGAAATCCTCAGCTTCCGCCCCACCCACTGTCCCCACACTGTAAATGCCAATGCACTTGGAGGGGCCGGAGGAGAGAATCTATTATTTTAGAAGCTTTGGAGTTGCTTTGGGACAAAGACCTCAAGTTGGTCTCTACCCCTCTACCCTCCTGAGAGTGCAGGACTGAGTTTTAACCCAGGGCCAGCACTTTGGACTTAGAAAGGGTGTGCTGGATGGCAGTTAAAACAGTCACCCCAGGAAGGGGAAGACTGCCCCCTGTTGATTCCTTCCTTTCCTCCTCCTCCCCTCCCAAGACTGGTCTTTCAGGAACCCTCTCCCCACTCCTCCGCTGGCTTCTTGATGTCTCTGGTCCTAAAAATCCCAGAGGAAAGGTCACACAGCACTAGTGAGCAGACAGGGAGAGCTGGTCAGCTTGCCTTAGGCACCTCGCTCTGCCCGCCAAGTGGGTATCTTTGCCTGGACTTCTTTTTAAAGCGATGTAAAAAGGAAACAGATGCTCTCACAAAACCTGAACAACAGCATTTCTGTCTTTTGTCGTCATGACACGGCTGATGTGAGAGCAGTTTGATGGGTTTCAATTCAGTGGAGAGTTCTGCGAAGAGGCAGCTGCTCAGAAGGCACCGCTGGGGGCGCGGGGAGCGGGAGGAACCAGAGCAGGTGAGGCAGGGGACGTCTAGTGAGTGAGGGAGCAGGTGTGGCCATTGTGACAGCTGTGAGTCCACCAAGCACTGGGCCAGTGCCACTGTTGCTGATCTCCCGCTCCCAATGGACTTGTCATCTGCCCAGCTCATTATGTTCCCTCTAGCTGGGGCCTGGGCTAGGATTTAGCTCAGCTGGTAGAGCGATGCGCTGCAGTCTCTGAGGTCCAGAGTTCAATTCCCAGCACTGCAAAAAATGGGAGAAGGGCCTGGCAATCCACTCCCAAGGCAATCCCGAAACAGTCAGCCATTGAAAACCCTATGAGGGCCGGGTGTGGTGGCGCACGCCTGTAATCCCAGTGGCTCGAGAGGTGGAGGCGGGAGGATCAGAAGTTCGAGACCAGAGGCGGTGTGCGTAATTTAGAGAGATCCTGTCTCAAAAAGTAAAAAAAAAATGGGCTGAGGTGCAGCTCAGTGGTCCAGCACTTGCAGAGCATGCAGGCGCGAGGCCCTGGGTTCAACCCCCAGTACCGCAAAAAAGAAAAAAGAAAAAAAAGAAAACCCTATGAGGGTTGCTATGAGTTGGATACCGACTGACGGCACGTAACAACAACAACAACAGCTGGGGCGCATGTTTGGTCTCTGAAGAATGGGGGCAGAGAGCAAATAAATTGCCTTGAGATGAGAAAGTTGGTCACGATGCTGGGGGACCCTGCACTTCTGTTCTTGGTACTGAGTACAAATCACCCTGCGTCAGAGAGCGATGGCTTGCTTTTGCATCATTGCCTCCTCCACTCTTCACCCCACTTGGCCTTCTAATGGGAGGCCTCAGAGCATGCAACAGAGAATTTAATCCCTGGAGAAGTAAAATACAGAACGAGGTAGTGTTCCTTCCTCTGGCTCAGGGCTGCGCTCCCCACCACGGTGGGTAAGGGCTCGCTCTTGAGGGATGGCATCACATGTGCTCTCCTCTTGGGCACGCCGGCTTCCTGTTTTGCTCCCTTCTGAGCCTTGTGGATTGGGAGGTCTATGAACACGCATCACTCATTCATCCCACCAGCTTTAACTGGTGCTGTGTGCTACCCATGTGCTGTGTGTCAGAGCCACCGGGTTGAATTATTCATGCTTCTTGCCTTTCTCCACTGGGCCACTGGTAGGGAGAAGGTAATGTGGAAAGAGGTGATCTTGGGAAACACAAGTTACAGACCCTCTTGTGATGCTGTTTTACATACCCCAGAATGGTCACATTTCAAAAATCTGAGCGTATGAAATGTTGAGGATGTAAGGCAACCAGATCTCTTGTATACTTCTGTACAGGTACAGTCATGAATAGCTTAAGGGTGGGATCCTGTGCCAGCAGGCAGTTTCTTCATTGTGTTTAGGTTACAGAGCGTCCTTGCATGAAGTAGGTGGCTAGGTTGTCACTAGGTGATATAGTGTTGTGGGACCACTGTTAGATGTGCAGTCTGTCTGTCCCTGAAACATCATTCTGTGATGCATGGCTATTCTTGGAAAGTAATTTTGCATTATTTATTTAATATATGTGGTGATAGAGCAATTCTATCGTTAAATGTGCATCCAGGAGACATTCTTAGATTTGCACTCACAGCGGAAAAGTTTGAAACAGTAAAACACTGGAAACAGTACAAATGTCCATCAAGCACAGAATAAATAGAAACCTTTTGGAATACTACACAGCAGTTAGGATGACTGTGCTGCCACTACTGCTCGCCATGAGCATCCCCGAGAAACTGTAGGACAGGAAGAACAAACCACAGAAGAACATGTTATACACGCTTTGTTTATATGAAGGTCACACACTGGCAGAGTTATGTGCGTAGTAAACATTCTGAATTCTAGCAAGGGAAGGTCCACTGTAAGTACAGGACACTGCTGACATCTGGGGGATAGGGTAGGTCATGGTCATAAGCAATCTCGTGGCTCATCGTTTGCACAGGCTGTTTCCTATGTCTGGAATGATCATGATATTCATAGAGTTTTTCTCTTATTTTTTAAAGTCTTATTGAGATGTAACTGAAATAGACATATTTAAAGAGTACAGCTTGGGAAGCTTTGACATATGTGTGCAGTCAGGACACTGTACAGATCACTTCTAATAATTTCTTCCTGCCTTTTGTGATCTTTCCTTCCACCCCTCCTGAGACTTGTCCCCTCCTCAAATGTGCCCAGTACATCACTGATCTAACTTCTGTCACTATAGGTAAGTTTGCATTTTGGGGGATTGTATATCAATGGAATCATACAGTATTTCCTTTGACTCATCTGGCTTTTTTCATTTAGCATTATTATTTTGAGGATCATTCATGTTATAGCACATTTCAGTAGTCCATTCCTGGTTACTGTTGAATAGTATTCCACTGCGTGGGCATACCACAATTTGTTTACCTATTCACTCACTGATGGATATATAGTTTTTAAGAGTGTGGTGCTTACAAGCAGATCTTCTATGAACATTTATATACCACAGCTGTGCAGGCTGTTTATTTTCATTTCCCCTGGGTAAGTACCCAGGAATGGAATGGCTGGTTCCTATCTTTAAGTTTTTAAGAAGCTTCCTAACTTTTCCAGAAAGATCCGTCAATTTTAACCTTCTTTCTGGTTCCTCCCCTTCATCCCAATACTCGGTGTAGTCAATCTTTTTGACTCTTAGCCATTATAAGAGCTAGGGGTGTTTATCTATGGTTTTAATTTGCATTCCCTAACAATTTTTTACTTGGGCTGGGATTTAGCTCAGTTGGTAGAGCACTGTGCTGCAGTCTCTGAGGTCCCAAGTTCAATTCCCAGCACCGCAAAAATGGGAGAAGGATCTGGCAATCCACTTTCAAGGAAATCCCTAAATAGTCAGCCATTGAAAACCCTATGAGGGTTGCTATGAGTCGGATACCAACTTGACGGCACCTAACAACAACAACAATGACTTTTTATGTCGATCATCTTTTCTGAGTATCTTCTTTGAAGAAGCATATGTTCAAATCTTTGCTCAGGTTTTTCTTATTGAGTTGAGACTTCATTCTGTGCTCTTTTGCACACTGTGATGTGCAAATATTTTCTCCCAAAGTTTTCACTCTCTTAACAGTGTTTTTCGAAGGGCAGAGTATTTACTTAAAATGATGACCCAGTTTACCAACTTGTTCTTTCACTTGTAGGTGTCCTACCTAAAAAAATACTTCCCCAAATCAAGATTGCAACAGTTTTCCCTTATATGGTTTACAGCTTTAGGTTTTATATTCTGGTCTGATCCATTTTAAATTGAGATTTGGACTGCAGTGGTTTCATTTTGCTCTGTGTCCCTGCATACCCAACAGATTTAGCACAATTTATTGAAGGAGGATTCCCTTTCTTCCTTTGCAAATTTGCTGAAAATCATGTGTCCATATATGTTTAGGCTCATTTCTGGACTTTCTGTTCTGCTCCATTCATCACTTTGTCTATTTTTATACCAACATCACATTATCTTGACACCTGTGGTGATAATAAAACTTGAAGTCAGGTGGTGTCATTTTTCTACCTTGGTTGTTCTTTTCCAAACTTGTTTTGGCTATTCTAGGCTCTTTATATTTCCATATGAATTTTGAGTTTAATTTCTTGAGAATTGAGTAAATGTCAAAGGTCTCTTTCATATTGGCCTTCTGATTATGCTGATTGGTTAGTGAGAATGGAAATGGAGCAACGGGCCAGGTAGAAACAAAGATTTCCACCACCAAGTAAGTAAGAGACCTGTGATAGCTGTGTGCAATCAGCTATGGTCAATCAGAGGATGGATAAATCCCCTGGCAACTTGGGCCAGCACAGCTTGTGGTGTTCACCCACAAAATGTTGGGAGGTTCCTAGGCATCCAGTGACCCAGGCTCTGAATAGCACCTTGTCCTGAATATTTCCCTAAACTTAGTTTTTTACTGGTTTCTTTGAGAACCCACAATATACCGAGTCTCAGATGGATCCAGAAAGGGAACCCCCAGTCAACACTTCCAGATTCTTGAGTAGCTTCTTCACAGCTATTTCCTGCAGGAACATTGTGAAAAATGAAAAGGTTATCAAACAGCCTTCTAGGCTGAGAGATACCTTTCATCCCAATGTAACTGAACACAGTGCGTTTGCACCTTGGTAAGGGCAGAGCCAAGAAGCACAACCAGGAGATAAGGGAATAAAGATGTCTTACTTGAAGAAAGTGAGGGGAACCTCAGGGTAATGCCCAAAGGAGGGTCTCCTTGAACCCAGGAGGTGATGGGGTTTTATTGGGAAAGCTCGTGCATACTCACGTTGGAAGGACTTCTCATTCCTTGTGGAGGTGGGTACGGTTCTGAGCATGCTCGGGTTGAGATCATGCTTCTTCACCCTTGGCACGTTCCAAAATGGTGGATGGGAATGCCCTGGGCTGGAGAACTTAGCGTTATAATGAGATTATAATGAGGGAGGTTTACTCCGGTCACCCAAAGAAGTGACTCAGTGGTTGTGGCTAGACTTCCCTAGAAGGCCTTATCTGAAACAAAACCCACAACAGAGCAAAGCAAGGCATGTTAGCAATGACTCAAAGGGGTAGCATCTTCTTCCCTGCAAGCATACGGTTCCTGGAAAAGCTCCTGCCTAGCAGTTAATGCCACCTCTCTCTGCCTCAGGCGTTATCCTTAGCTGGATGTGGGTCCAGTTGCTCTTCCAAAGTGCACATAGGTTGCCACACATCTGCACCGTGTGTTGGAGACCTTGACAAGGAGGCTGTGGGCCACCTGGGTCACCTCTGGTTGTCTCATGTCTGACTCCTCTCTTCTTTGAGCACCCCGATCTCCTGTTGGAACAATCCACTCTCATGCATCCTCTTGGGAGATGAGCAGTTCCTGGTGCAGACACACCATGTCACCTGCCACCACGAAAGTCAACAGATGTCAGAGTCTTCATCTTGCTGAAGAGCCTGGAGACAGGCACATGTCTGAAGCCTGACCTGGTGGACACTGGTTCCTGGGACCTTGAGCCTGGAGCAAATGAAGCCATGAAGGAGGGAGGCATGGAGCAGATAATGGAACGATGGGAATGACCAGGACAGGTCTGTCTCTTATGCATGGCAGCATTTTAGTTCCCTTTGCATGGCGCACAGTACACAGAGAGTGCTTAGCAGATGCTAAATGAGTCCACGCATAGAAAACAATGCCATCAGCAGATCTCGTTTCTCCTAAAGAAAAGCACTGTCTAACTCACAGACTTGTCAAGCTGGCATGGAGCTAGCTTTGCTTTCCCTTCTAACTCAAAACCTTCACTTTGTGGATACATCAGCAGAGATCCAGAAAGCCTGAAAGGGCTGGACCAAAATTGTCTTCCACCCTCATTCCTCAAGTTCAGGGAGAGGTGGGAACTAATTATTCAGAAAACCAGCCCAGGTTTCTTTCAGCTACTCCATCTTTACACTTATAAAAGTGCATTTAAATGTTCACCCATTTAGCTAGACACAGACACAAGCATATTTATAGTGGAACCATTGGAAATGGTGACAGTGGGTGCAGCCTTGACAACAGGAAAAATCGAGGGGACAATGAGTCAGAGTATCAATCAAGAGGACTGTGTCCTGTTGATAGTCTAGGTGGAGAACATTTAGAATTGTTTTCAGGACCCCTGCTACTCCCTTCATTGTCCTGACCAGAATTTGTTGTAGGTTGACTTTCTGAGTCCCTTGGCTGGGTTCTTGGAAACAAACCACCTCAGCTCCTTGGATGGTCAACATGGACTTCTAGAAATTAGAACACAAGTATGGTCATGGGTTACTTAGTCATGGGGACACATTCTGAGAAATGCATCATTAGGCAACTTGACGGATGTATGAACATCCTGCACAGACCTGCATGGTTGAGGTCAGCCACCCAACATGGCCTCTGGATGCAATCAGAGACGTGGTAAACACAAGAGGTATGAGGCTGTTGCTGATGTAACACAGTTAGTTCACTGCTTTATGGTATACTTGTTTTTAATAAATGAAAGGTATACACTCTAAAATAATGATAACAAGTACAGTTATATTGGATATATACACCAGTAACAGACCTGCACACCTGTAATCCCAGCAACTCAAGAGGCAGAGCCAGGAGGATGGTGACTTTGAGACCAGAGGCAGCCTGTTTAACTTAGTGAGACCCTGTCTCAATAAAGAAACAAATACATACACAAATAATGGGCTGGGTATGCAGCCCAATGATAGAGCACTTGCAAAGTATGTTTGAGGCCCTGGGTGCAACCTGCAAAAATACTGCAAAAAATAAATATATAAACCACTAACAGTTTGTCATTATCCAGCATCATGCAGAGCACATAATTGCCTGTGTTGTACTTTTATACCCCTGGCAGTGCAGTAGGTTTTCTAACACCGGGATTGCCACAAATGTGTGTGGCTATGATGTTGGCACATCACTAGGCAATGGGAATTGTCCAGCTCTGCTATAATCTCACGAGACCACTGCCATCCACACAGCCCATCATTGCCTGAAAGATGGTGCCTGACTGTATGCCACTATTCTAGGAGGAGTCACTGAGTGGAGATTTGCTTCCAGGAGTGTAGCCTGCTTGAATAAGATTTCACAGCTCATTGTTGAATCAACAGCTTAGTGGGCAATGTCTGTGTTTTTTACCAGGCAACTGGAGAAGCACCAGAAATGCCTAAGCCTGCCTCTGAGGTCATTGTCATCGGCCTTAAGTAAGCACATCATATTTTGTTAGATCTCCATGAAGTTTGTAGAAAGTTTCTTTGAGTTTGTCATTGATTAGGGAAAGTACACTCTCAGTTGTTAAGGAATGGGCCTAAGAAATTTCTACTGAGGAACCTTCTGTTTTAATTTGGATCCTTCCAAAAGCAGATCCCGAGATAAGGAATTGGGTTCACCTGGTTTGGGAGGTAGAATCAGGGAGAGGGTTACAGGAAAGAAGAGCCAATGAAAGGTATGATCTTGAGCAAGTCACCGCAGAGGGCAGCTGGGGTTCAATCCTGTTGGCTCCTTTGCATGATAGGATTGAATACACCTCAGGTTCATCCTATTTCAGAGGGGTGGGGAGGATGCAACAGTTTCCACAGGCTCTTGTCCTTCATCACTTGAGGTCTGCTCCTAAGGTGACAACCACCTAGGATTTCAGTCTGTAGGTGACATTTGAGGTTGGCCAAGCCTGGTGGGTGGGAGACCAATGGCATATGCTGCACTAAGGAAATGTATTCCAGCTCCGTGGAGAGAATAGGATCTTTTGTATAGCACTTTATAGTTCTCCCTCTTTAAACATCTCCATGACAACCACCACAAAATAGAACACCTAAAGTTAGGAGTAGTTTAAAATTGCAGGCAATGTGGACTATAGGAGAGAAGATTTGCATTTTCATTTGATAAGAAAACTTTACGGAAAAAAATCAATACTGAAGTTGATTCTCTAGGTCTTTACTGTCACTATGTGTGCTGTTAGCACCTCTCTCTTGCAGCATCTTACATAATCACTCTTGCTGTTGGGTGCCCTGGAGTTGGAGCCTACTCATACTGATCCTATGTACAATAGAATAAAACACTACCCAACACTGTACCATGATCTTTTTATTTTTAAACCCAATTTTGCAGCCACTATGATTCTTCTCATTTTGAGTTGTGCCACACAGCAAAAGGAGGTCCCAGGGGGCTTTACGCCATTCCCATCATTAAGGTCAACTCTACTTTGAGGGGCACAATACTGCTCCAGTCATTTCTTGAATGCCTTCCAGCCTAGGGGGCTCATTCTCCAGCACTGTATTTGACAGTGTTACTCTGTTATTCATAGGGTTTTCAATGGCTAATTGTTTTGGAGTGGGCTTCCAGGTCCTTCTCCTTAGTCTGTCTTAGTCTGGAAGCTCAGCTGAACCTGTCCACCACGGGTGGCCCTGCTGGTATCTGAAATACCAGTGGCATAGCTTTCAGCATTGGAGTAACACACAAGCCCCCACAGCATGACAAGCTGACAGACATGTAATTGCATTGCAGCATTAAAACGAGAGAATTGATATTGATAAAATCCAGTGCCTGTATTGGATTTCAGCAGTTTTGCATACACTCATTTATGTACATTTGTGTAATTAGTTCTATGTAATTTTATCGTCTCTGTAGATTTGTGTGATCACCCTTATAGTGTAGAGATAGGGTGAATCCATCACAAGGATCCTTTCTGCCACCCCTGTATAGCCACATGGGTTCTTCCCACACCCTACTGACAGTCACTAATATGTTGTCCATTATAAGTTTGTGATTTCAAGAATGGTGTGTAAATGCAAACTTTTGAAATTGTTTTATCCTTTTTACTTGGCATAACCCTTTGGGATCCATTCACTTTTTTTGTGTCATGAGTTTCTTTTCACTACTGAGTAGTATTTTATGGTTTGTGTGGATCAGTTTGTTGAACCACTAATCCATCTAAGGAATTGCATCTGGCTCCTGTTCTGGGTTATTACAGATAAAGCCGCTATGAACACCTCTGGCTGGGGTTTAGCTCAGTGGGTAGAGGGCTGCGCTGCAGTCTCTGAGGCCCCAAGTTTGATTCTCAGCACCGCAAAAATGGGAGAAGGACCTGGCAATCCACTCCCAAGGAAATCCTGAAGCACTCAGCCATTTAAAACCCTATAAGGGTCGCTATGAGTCGGATACCGACTCGACGGCACCTAACAACAACAACAACAATGAACACCTCTGTACAGGCTTCTCTGTGGGCACAAGTTTCCATTTCTTGGGCATAAATGCCCAAGAGTATGATTATTGGATCATATGCTAAGTGTGAATTTAGTTTTATGAGTAACTGCCCCTCAGTGTGGCCATGCCATTGTACATTTCCATCAGTAATGTCTGAATTATTAAATTTCTTCCTACTCTCTCTGTATTGCTCTGTTATCTTGGATGAGGGCTCAGGAAGATACTCTTTGTTTTAGTTTGAGAACCTCGCAGTGTTTTTGAACTTTAAAGGAAGTTCTCCCCATTCTTGGGCAACCTAAATGTTATCTCTTATAATTCTTGTTCTTCTGTTTTCTGGTTTTCTGACTGCCTTTCTTTTTACCTTGAAATAACATATGTGATAAGTCATTATAGATTAAAGCAATGCAAATGACTCATTTTCCCTGGGTTGAAAAATAAGAAGTCAGTTCTTAATCCACAGAGATAAATGAGTCCCATGATTTTTCCTGAATTAATGCAGGAAGATGGAATAAGGGAAAAAATGAAGGATGGAAGAAACAAGAAGAAGGTGATCAAATAAGTCCATTATTTTTAAGATGTAGTGAATTTTGGAACAATTTGTGAAATAGGCCAACTACCTCCAGTATACATAGCTCTGAAAAATTGCATTTGTGGTGACACTGGCCTATGGCCTACTTCAGGGGATTTGTTGGAGTGGAGGGTACTGCCTAGAGAGGCAGCTAGCTGCAAGGCCTATCTGGCCTGCTTGGAGGTCTGAGACTTGTTCCCAGGGCAGTAACCTCTGCCCTACATCCGGGAACTTCCAGGCCTCGAGCTTAGCAAGATGGTACTGGTGTCCCCCTCCTCTCCTCAGACCCCTCAACACCTGACTGGTTATTTCCAACTTGTCCAGAGGCCCCCCCATTGGGCTGTTAGGGAACAAGTCCTGACTGATTCCTTTTGCAATGCTTCATTTGCATCTCCTCCCTAATAGGCTAAGCCCCGATCACCTGACCTAGCCTGGAAAGCTCTGATTGGCCAGGTTAGGGAAGATAAGGATGGTGCATGGAGCATTTGGGATCCATGCCACTGACTCGGAGTCAGAGAGAGCAATAAAGAGCTGTTATAGAATGACACTGGGAGTCAGCATCATCCTTCGGAGCCAGAAGCGAGGAGCTGCCATGGGCATAAACCTCTGAGCCTGCCTTTCTCAAGGCTTCTCAGAGTAGCCATGGTGTAAGCCCCCTCTTCAGGTGGCTCTTATGGCAGCACTCACCTACTGGTGGGTCTTCAGTGGCTGGGTCCTGCTCTTGACCAGAGGCCTATAGCTGGAGTGAGACCAGTGCTGGGTGACACCCCACACTGGAGTAACAATTTGGGTTGAAAGATGTCATCTTGGAAGTGATGCCACAGCTTTGGAAATGATGTAACCGATGCCCAAGGCAATTGAGCTGCTTGGCTAAAGCACACAGCCAAATGCAGGCAGGGGTCAGAGCCGTGTGATGTGCAGCCTGGACACATAAACAACGATGCCCTCCGCTTTACCTGTGGCAGGTATTTTCAGGTCACAGCACATCTTGCCCTGCTTTCCATGGCATGTCACCCTGGCACAAGCTGGAAGCCTCTCCAATGTCCCATTTTGCTGCACACACCTATTAGTCATAACATGAGGGCCACTGGAGGGTGGGAGAGGCATCTGAGTGCAGAACAAGGATGCCGCCTGTTTGCAAACATGCTCTTGGGTGCAGACAGGTACTGAGGCTCAGAAGCACAACGAGGAGCTGGCTGTTTAAAAAACCAGATTAACCAGATCAGTTTTAAAATAGCAAGACTTAAAGTGACTCAATGTTAATTGAATATCGAGTAAGGAAGAGGTAGGGAGTTAACTGAATGAGTGAGCTTGGGGTTTTGGATAATTTTTTCATGATGTGAAGGAAATTATTCCAGAGTTGGATGCAGATCAGGGGAGAGAGAGGTAGCATGATCCTCAGAAACAGTAAATGAAAGGCATTTGGTGTGGTGGGAGAGACCTGAGCCTGTTGGTTTGTTTTTCCATTAAGCTTGTAAAGTGCCATCTTAAAATCCAGCATTCAGAAAATGTTATAAGGAATTACATGTTATATGAAGAAAATTAAGGAACTATGGATAAGCAAAAAGAACAAAATAAATACTACCAGTTTGATAAAAGAAAAAAATTATCTGTATTAAAAATTTTTATTTATTTGATTATTGAAGATATTATACTTGAAAAAAAGACAAATAAGTTCATTGGCTATTTGACTTCCTATGCTTATAAATTGCCTGGTCATGTCTTTTGACTATTTTTTCACTATGAGGTGCTCACGTTCTTCTCATTGATATATTTTTTTTCTTTTTACTTTTTGAGAAAGGATCTTGATCTGTAGTCCCAGATGACCTCAAACTTGAGATCTTTCTGTCTCAGCCTCCTGAGTGCTAGGATTACAGGCATGTGCCACCATACCTGGCTTCTCTAGTTAACTTTTTTTTTTTTTTAGTATTGGGGAGTTGAACCTAGGGCTTCACTCATGCTTTTCAAATGCTTTACCACTGAGCTACACCCCTAGCCCATATTTTACATTTTTATTTTCAGACAAGGTCTCACTAAGTTATGCAAGCTGCCTCTGGCCTTAAAGTTGTGATCCTCCTGCCACCACCTCCTGAGTTGCTGGGATTAAAGACGTGTGCCACTGTGCCCAGCCCTAATAAATTTTAATTGCTTTGTGTACCTTAAGTATACTCACCCTTTGAGTGTTTTCTGTGCTGTCAAAATTTTTTCTCTTTTAGCTATAGGCTTTCAATTTTGTTTATGTACTTTTCTATGTTTGATTTTTGTTACTGTTACTATTTTTCTTTTGTTTGATTGCTTTTAGTTTTTAGGCACTGGAATCTATCAGTGTTGTGATTTCTGTCATTGTTACCATACTCAGCAACACAGTCCCCATCCTTAGATTATTTAACTACTTGCCCACATTTTCTTCTAGTTATTTTATCAATTCATTTAAGTTTGTGATTCATTTTGGTGTAAAGAAGTTTCCATGTCAGGATACAATTTCAAAATATTTTCTTGCAATTTACATTTATAGAACAAGTATTAGGATGGCTAATGACCAATACCGTTGTATTTCTATAGTGAATACATTTGTATACATTGTGTCTATCCTGTTAAATGCCATTATTCTTGCCTGTGCTGGTGCCCAACTTTAAGCATCACTGTTGAATTGCTTAAAAATCAGGGTAGGTCTTGGGCCATCCTATGACACCGGCTGGCACACTCAAATTCTCTTTCTTTGGTCTGGATTCTCAAATACTTAAAATTATTGCCATGCTTTTTTTTCCTGGAGGCCTGGGCACATGTCTCACTCATGGGTCAGAAGGCATTGTTTGGGCAAAGTTCTCCTGAAGGGCGGCGTGGAGGAGGCAGCCAGTCACCCTTTCTCCAGGCACTCCTGATGCACTCAGGCCAGGAGGCTCATGGCTGCTGCTTTGCAGACTCCTGTGAGTCTCCAAGCAAACACTGCATTTCCTCCACAACTAGCATCTCTCATTGCCAGTAGATACAGAGCCGATCATTTCCTATTTCACAGTCAGACTTGGGTGTTCCTTTTTCTTTCTTTTGCAGAACTTCAAGCGGAAGAATGCATTGCAGTTCTGGGCCCAGGGACTCTTCCTACGACACAGAAATGTATGCAGCTCCGCTAGGCTGGCAAATCCACCAGAAAGGGCACATGGTCTCTGTCCTGTTTCTGAGGCTCCTAATCTCACACCTCACAATGGCCAAGCTGCCTTGCAGGTAGGTGTGACCAGGAGCGAGAAAGTGGGGGGCCGAGAACTGCAAGGAGTTCCACACTCTGAGGAAACACCCCCAGTTTGTTTTGTGGGTTTGGGTTTTGTGTTTGGGGAGCAACTCAGGCTCTCAGAGCAGTGAGCGATTACATTAACCTCATCAGTAGTGAGGGTTCCTGGCCTCTTGTCAGACACAGTTTGCTGGGGATTTCACTGGGAGCCTGGTAGCTAGTGAGGACAGTGTGGGCTGAGTCCCACTCGCACAGGTATGACGCTGCCAGCCTTACTGTTATTTCCAGACATGCTAAGGTTGAGAAGTAGGTCACTGGCTCGTTTGTGTTTCTTGGTCACAATGCTCAGGACTCACCTAATCAGACCCAGTAAACCAGGTGGCGGCTGGGGGGGAAGTGAACCCTCGGCTGGATCATAGGCATGTGTGGAACAGCTGCTGGGGTTGCAGCTGAAAATAAGTGATATTCTTCATACAGTACTCCACATGCGGAGTTAGAGCACCCAGTGGAATGGGGAAGGAGAGACAGAGGCCAAATAGGGCTTGGGGGGATCAGCGGAAGCCAGGCACTGAACAGCTAGGCATTTATTGCAATCATAGCTTGTGGAGCCCAGCAGCATAATCCAGTGGAGAGGGAGCCCATATGGAAACCAGAGACAGGGTTAACTTCTCGGCTTTGCTGGGATGGGATCAGGGCCCCAGCTTTCTCATAAGTGATTGCTTAACCCAGATCAATTCTAGCACTTTGAAAAGTCCAAGGTGTCTTGGATTCTAATTCTTGGAGTCATTCAGTGGATCTCAGGTGTGGATTCTGGGATCCTCATACAA
Organism: Pedetes capensis; assembly: GCA_007922755.1. Taxonomy (NCBI): domain Eukaryota; kingdom Metazoa; phylum Chordata; class Mammalia; order Rodentia; family Pedetidae; genus Pedetes; species Pedetes capensis. The sequence goes on from VMDO01005019.1 coordinate 41,334, forward strand.
GTGGGTGATGCTAGCCAACGGGGGGGGGGGGAGTTTCATCTCATCCTTCAACCTCAAAACTCCCACTGGCATTGGTTGAGAGCCGTCCCCAGGCCCTTTACTCCTCAGCCCTCCTGGCTTGCACCTGGGGACAGAGTGCCCTTCAGTGGCTCTGGAGAAAGTCCTCAAGGCCAGAGAGGCAGCCGATCACTGGCAGAAGCCATCTGAAGCACCCTGAGGTGGGGGGAAGGACACTGATAGTGTTTGCTGTACCTAGGTAAGAGACTCTGCTCAGCTGTGCTCTGAGACACTTTGATGGAGTGCTATAAGCTAGCAGCAGCCCTCTGCTCACGTTCACCACAGACCATGTGCTCCTAAAAATAGAGGGGATCAGACCTGGGTAATTTACTTGGCATGGCATGCTGCACAGTACTTCATATAGATAAGTACACCCTGTATAGATAACCCTCGTCTCTCATCACATAGAAGATAAGAGCCACATCTTTTATGCCACAATATTTGGGCCATGAAAAATTTTGTAACTTTGGTACAATTTTTCCAGTGAAGTGAGTTAAGTGTTAAAGTCTTTGTGGAACCCAACTTTTGCAACACCAAATTAATTAATTGGCTTAGAGTAGTCAATCTGATTAAAAAATTCGGTAATCCACATTGTAGAATCTTCATCACATTTCAGATCTAGGGGTTTCCTCCTGCCTCTTTTGAATCTAAACGAAAAGAAATGTAACAATGTTTGAAGCGTTTGTGTAGAGCATAGGCTGCCTGTATAAATGTGAAGGGATTCACTGAGGATGTAAGGAGTGTTGGGAGGCGTCCTGAGAGACGCTTGCTTTTGATGGAAAGTCGTCCGATGGATTATTCCCCTCCCTCTGGTTCCCTTACCCTTCCCACTGCATTTTTGTCAATGCCAGTTCCTCATGCTTCATCCACATGAGTCACATTCACAGAAATCATTCAAATTATATGTGAATACTTCTCTCTCAAGGTGGGTGGTTACAAGGAGTGGGAATGATGGGCTCCTCGCCAGTCCCCAGATCCTTTGGTTCGCTCTGGTTCTCTGAGCTCTCCACGTCTCTGGCCTTCTTCTACACCAGGGGAAACAACCACAGTAAATTGCAAGGATTATTCAATTTCAGTCGACTTTAAGTGCCCTTACAGGGAGACTGACTCATGACTGCTCAGGGGATAGGGAGGCATCTTGCCACGGGTAAAGTGCTGGGCGAGAGGTTTTAAATCACATTTGCAGCTCTGGAGGCTAACAGAGGAGGCAGCCCCTTCCTAGAAAGCAATGCCATCTGTGTCGCTGGCTGCCAAGCACACATCAAGGAGACAGAGGTCTTGCTGGAAGATAGATAGAACCATCAACAGGTATCTTTCAAGGGCCACAAACACCTTACCCGGGTCAATAAAGACGTCTCAGCGCTTCACACTCCTAGCCTGAGGGTTACAACTGTTCTTTTTCTCTCCCTAGGCTGCCTTACACTGGTCAACCTGACAAATACAGGAATCTAATCCAAGTGGGGCAGTCCTGGGGATGGGACTGTAGCTCAGTGGTAGAGCACATGCTCAGCATGTGTGAGGCCTGGGGTTCAATCCCAGTCCCAGACATAAAACTAAACAAAACCAAAAACGACAGAGATGAGGCAGTGTATGTAATCTAACTGGAAAAAGAGATCCCCCCGCTGACTGATTTTTATGTTCTGTTTGATTTCCGCCCTTCCCATCAAGGGCTTTCTTTGGGACTGCACATCTACGGAGTGCTCACATAGGAGCGGCCTGGAGAGGGAAGGGTTATTGACTTCTTACCCCAACTTGCCATATGTTTTCAGATGAATGCGTACATCATGGATTGTTTTGTGGATTTCATTATTGTTTGGGTTCAATAATCTCTATGTGTTCTTGGAAAATACCCACTTGATCCATTTCCACATACCCTTTTTTGGGCACCAATGCTGTGTCTGCTGCTGGGATAATAAGTTGGCCAGACTGTGTAGAATCTGGAACAACCGCCAGGCTGTCACAGAGACCACCCGCAACTCCATCTCAGTGAGACTTGGCTCTGTCCAAAGGGAGAAAGGAGGAAGGGAAAGGAGGATGAAAAAAAAAGGTGGAGGGAAGGAAAGAATGCAGGAAGGAAGAAGAAAGGAAGAATGGATGGAAGGAAAGCAGGCCCTACAAATTTCAGATCATTTCAAGTGGAAATGGCAGTGTATCTGTGGGAGGAGCATAATGGAAGCAGAGGGCAGTATCTTTCCTTTCCCACCTGTGAGCATTGTTGGACACACCCCACTCGTGGGGGGTATGATACTCAGAGTCCCACACCCTCAAGCCTTTAACTGCTTCTAAATTGGGTGGATCTGTAGTCCTGCGCAGATGTGTTGGTTCCTATCCTGCCCTGGCTGGTCCCTTTTTGTGGGAACAATTGCCCACTTTGGCCTGATGGGAATCCCTGTCCCATTCTGTCTTCTCACTCACTCATTTCCCTTGCTGGATGGGCTGGGATCTTAGGGAACCCAACCAGTCAGCCCCTACGACTCTGACTTACTCATGAGCTCTGGAAGCTGATTATGATCTGCATAAACAACAGAGTGGGAAAATATGGTGTGTCTTCATTTTATAAAAAAAAATATTTATTATTTAGTCCCTGTGTATCTCTAAGGCATCTTTGAAATGACTTACAATAAAAGAAACCTAAGTAATTAGGCTCATTCCATAAGGATAAGAAGTTAAAGTTCGTGCTAACACAAAAAGATAAATCTAGGCTAATAATAGATATTATGGTTTAACACTAATTTTAGTAGTGGGTTCCTGGCAATCAAAAATTTAAAATGTAGGGAGGGATTTAATTTTAATCTCTAAAAGAATACATATGAGTTCATCTGAAGGTGAGCTTTCTCAGATCACTCTTAAGTGGAACTTGCTTCATAGATCCTATGTATAGGCAAGGACTGACTAGTAATGAACACTGTTAGTGGTGATATTTCTGAAGCTGTAGACATGTTCTCCTTGTGGTGTTTCTTGTAGTGTGAAAAGTTGCTGGCTGGTTTGTACAGGAGAATAAAAATGTTTTTTAGCTTCTTATGCATATGCGCGGCATCTTTCCCACATCAGAAGCAAGGACCAGAGGTTTTAAAGTGGCAGGAAAAACAATCACCGGCCCACTTTGTCTTTGGCTGAGGCTCTGAAAAGATTCTCCATGTGCTTTTCCCTCAGGGGCATATTGCCATGATGCAGAGAGACTGGGGCTCAGCCTACATTAGGGGTTCGAGAAATTCTCCGGGTTCACCCACAGAGATGCTTGGGATAGGCACTGGTGGCCCTTTAGTGCTTGATTTGTCTCTGAAATCTGAGATTCTTTTCAGGGAAGCCCCCAGGCTTGTTAGATAGCATCTGCTTCTGGCTAAGAACGTGGGGTCCTCTTTTGTGATCTGCACTGGTGCCAAGCTCTGCTTCGCTGGCCTCCCAGGGGATGAGAATCAGGCTTTTGGAGAGACCCCTGGAATTAGGCATTATTTCTTTTCGACAGTCAATGTCACAACTACTTTTGGTAATCTGTGGTATTTGACAGAACTGTTCCTCATCGTTAACATTCAGAGCATTTTATTGCTAAAAGTCTGCCTAACACAATGACATCACAAATGGTAATACTGTATGTTCCCCACTTCAAAGGCTGACAAATAATTTGATGAAAGCAGCAAATTGAGGCTGGTTGGGGGCCATCCATGCAGCAGGCAGAGAACCCAGATGTCAAATGTCAAATATCATTTAAGGCTAGCAGAGCACTAAAGCAACAGAGCATTTTACCTGGATAGTCAATGCCATGGCAGCCAATAGAGAACAGGAGGGAAATAATATCAGCGATAAAGACACAGGAAAAGCATTTAATAACCTTCAGAACATATGGAAATTAATGGTATTCAGAGCCTGCACAATACGAGAGTTTTCAGCTTAAAATAATCCTCCTGCTGATGCACAGTTACTGGAGGGCTCCCAGATTGCTACAGGGAAAATTATAGATGTAAGCATAAAAAGAAGGAAAAAAAAAAAGCAAAGCTCTGGGATTCACAGGGGTGGAAATAGAGCCAAATCATCTGCAAAGAGTTGAAGAGACGGCAGGCCCATGCCCCTGTGTTCTCTCTAGCCATCCTAATTGGCTTTGGGCAGCAATCTCGTTCATCATTTCTGTATTTGTAAGGAAGAGTTTTGCTAATTGACCTTGTTATCCTTTAAGATACTTTTAATCTTTAAATCTGTGAAGTCTGTACCTTTGACAGAGGCCTGGTAGCCAGAAGAATTTTATCAGAAAAAGCTGTGCTGAGGCGGGGAGACGTGCACCCAGAACACCCAGCGACAGGAAGTCTAGTAAGAATTCCTGGTAGAAAGAGGCCTGGTCAGCTTCTAAGCCCAACACTGACCGTATCGCCTGGCTACAGGAACAGGGAAAAGGTGGATGAAGAAAACAGTTAATCCATTGCAAGCCTGTATTTGACCATGTTACCCATTCATTATCAGCTCTCCATGCTTGAAATGGGAGTTAAATTGGGTAAAAGAGTTTAGCATAACCCCAAATCCCAGGAGTGGATTTCTCCAATGATGAAGATCTCTGCAGTTTGGAAAAAAAAAAGAGAGAGAGAAAAGATGTCCCCAAGGTCTGGGCAGATGCACTCAAAGTGACATATCTCATTCTCCTACCCCCTTTACCATAATTCAATCAGAGCTTCTGAGTCCTTGATCTCTGTCTTCCCCCCAGACGTTACAGGCAAGAAAGATGCCTTCCAGAGAGAGGACAAAGCCCAAAAGCTTTTAGCTGCCGCTGGAGTCAAGAGCGACGGACGCTCTTCAAAGAGCTCTGAGCCCTGCAAAAATCACAGGAGTATCGAGAGGTCACCAGTTGATTTTTGAATTATTAACACATGTTTAACAATTAAAGACATATTGATAGGCTATTGAAGCAATTAATTATTTAGTATAAAGTCCGGAGTGGAAAATGAGAGATGAAATGCAGTGGGGTGAGCCTTACGCTGTAAAGGCAGGTATGCACGAAATGACACTCATGCAACTTTATTTATCTGAAATCAAACCCCACCTGACTCCAAGCCCCTGTGTCACTGGACTTGTGTAAAACTGAACCTCCGACCTGGCGCTGTGGCCCAGGCCTATAATCCCAGCACTTTGGGAGGCAGACGCAGGAGGATCACTAGATCAAGGCCAGAGGCAGCCTGTATAACTTAGTGAGACCCTGTCTCAAGATAAAAAGTAAAAAAGGGGCTGGGGCTGGTGGTGCAGCTCAGTGGTGGAGTGCTTGCAAAGTATGCCCAAGGTCCTGGGTTCAACCCCAGTACCGTGAAAAAAAAAAAGAATCTCAGGTGTTATTTGCATTCTTTGCTTACCCTCTTCCAGAGCCACGCAAAGGTCCTCACTGAACAAGTAGGTCTTGGAGCTGATGCTTGAGATGCTCTGATACTACTGGGGTCCAAACCACAAAAACGGGACTGTGTTGGCTGGACTCGCTGACTTTGAAGTGTGCTGAGGGACAGGACAGTCTTGCCTCAGGCCTGATCTTCCCCCTTAACTGCCTCTCCAGGCATGTGAGAAGCCGGCAGGAGCCCCAGCAGCTGCCCCAGGTCAGTGCTCAGGGCCCCGTCACTTCCTGTTGCAGCCCTTCTTTTCCTGCAAAAGCATCACCTCTCCTCCTGCTGGCACAGTCCTTTCTGAACTGGCCCCTCCACCTGCTCATGGCTCAGGCTATCGTGAAATAAAGGAACAGAGGCTGTGTTCTAGCACCTAGCGCCTTCATCTTTTTTTTTTCCTGCCCAGTGATATAAATTTGTCCCAACTCAGGATACACAAAAGCCCGGCTCCCTGCGTGGGCATGGAGGTGGAGATGGGAGCGAATGGGCAGATCTTGCGAGGATAATCCCACGTGACAACTCACCCCACCCCACGCTCCCTTTGGGACAGCTGTGGGATGGCTAGCCTGACATCCCAGGCTCTGTCTGAAGTAGCGCTGCCCCCACCAACTTTCAAGGTGTGAGTCTATGAGGCCAACCCGGGGGGAATGACGTGGGTTTTTGGAACAAGGAGGGAGCTCTGTGTACCAGTTAGGAGCCGATGGATTGATAAGGTATGAGAGCAATTAATCATTAACATGCCAAATGCAACCAGAAAAAGGATGGCTGGAGTTTCCACTGTCCTTGGTAAGGAAGAATCATCATACATGAGTTTGCAAGCTAGCAGATAGCACTGACCTATGCTCTCTTCATCTGCTTAAAGAAATTCTCCGTGACATTGGAGGGGCTTATATTGTAGCTCTTAGCAAAATAGTAAATAAGTAATTGTTGCATTTACATATTTAAGGTTTATTTTCCTATTATCCCCATGAATGTTAGGACCAATATTTGACTTCTAAAAAATCCCTTGTATCCTCAGCACTTAACACAGAGCCCTAGTGCATAGAAGATGCTCAAGAAATAGTTTGATGGAATGAATGATTCAGGAAAGTTGATTTTTATTTTAATGACATCCCTAGTCATGTAGCTCAGAGAGCACCCTCCCTCTTCCTTCGAATGCCCCAGCACTGATTTATGGCATCATTCAGTTGTCAATGAACATAAAATGCCTCATAGTGCCCAGTTCCCCAGCCTAAGTATTCTGCAAGGCTTTGCTGATAATTTGTAAAGTCCTACAGGGGAGGGAGAATAACCACATTCCTCTCATCCTCTCTAGCAGGAACCTAACACAGTATTTATAGACAACTGTTTTATTTAGAAGTATATGGTTAGCATTTAGCCTTCTCTTGCAAATGATACTATTCATGTAATGAAAATTTCTTTGCTGGAAATCAGTAGTAGGCACTTCAGCAATTAAACAATATGTGCATTTCTGAAAAAAAAAGTATTTGTTAAATTGTGCATCAAACTTAACAGGGTTTATAGAGAAATTAGAATTAAGTGCAGGCCACTTGGCAGCTCTGTAACCCAGTAACCATAGCCCTTACGGAAAAGAGAATCAGCTCCTCCAGATAGAACTGAGAAAGGGTGGTGGCTGCAGACGTTGTCGGGGGACACTAAGATGCAAAATCTGTAGATGCTGTTCTGTGGGCCTGGAGGCCATGATGGAAGAATGGGTGCCACCTGTCACCAGCAGAAGGTGCTGCAAGGCTGGTGCAGGGGGTTGGGCAGTGCCTTAGCTGTAGGAATATATTTTAAATTTTCTTAGAATTGACCTAAGCCAGGTGTGGTTAGTGCAGGCCTGTAATCCCATAGATTTAGGGAGGCGGAGACAGGAGGATCACAAGTATGAGGCTAGAGGCAGCCCACACAATTTAGAGAGACTCTGTCTCAAAAACAAACAAATAAAATAAAATAAAATATATATTAAAAATGGGCTGGAGGTGCAGCCTAGTGGTAGAGCATTGGCAAAGTATATGCAAAACCCTGGGTTTAACCTCCAAGTACTGCAAAATAAATAAATAATAAAACCCAAAATCAATGAGAGTAAATATGTGTAAGATACTGAGCTGAAAAGGCTCCTGGCTACCTGCAGAGCAGTCAGCCTTTGGGCTCTGTCTTCTGCTGCTGGAGGTTCTTTCTGTTCTTTGTGCCATGGGAAACATACTCACAAACCAATAGATTCCGCTCATTATCCCATTTTGCAGTGTGTGAATGTTCCCCTTTGGCTTGTGGCTGCATGGCGGACTGTGCTTGTGTCTAATCTTAACCTGCTTGTCTCCAAATGTTCTAGGATGTGACTCAGAATGACTGGTTTAAATGTTTTATTTTCATACCCTTTCCTAAAAATAATGACAATAGCAAAATGAACCCCGGTTCCCGTGAGAAGCAGTCAATAAACTCATTACTGTTCAGGGCAACACTGCAGGAAAGGATGCTTGTGCTCTGGTTACCCATGGGCAAATGTCACCTTGGAACAGACCAGGGCCTCAGTGGGGGCCAGTGATCGTGCCTGAAGGCTAAGATGGTCTGTTGAGCCCCCCAAACCCTGATGGTAGGGAAAAGGTCTGGAAAATACCCTGTAAACTCTCACTGTCATCTCTCTGCCTCAGTGAAGCCACATGGACTCTCAGAGACAAGAGTGGCCATAGCTAATGAATTGAATGCCACATTGCGCCTCCCTGGTAAGCACAGAGTCTTTTCAGGTTGGCCAGCTGACTTCGCTGTTTCTAAGCTGGCAGTCTCTCCTTGAAGCCTCCGAGTCTCTTGCTGTACAGTCAGTCAATTCTATTGAGGATCTTCCAGGATGATTTCTTCTTTTATTTATTATTGAAGTACCGTATCTGAGTCTTCCCCCAGACCATTCTGAACTCACCAGGGGTTGACAAAAATTAAACTTCTTGAAGGCAAAAGTTAATTAAGTTTCTTCTCTAATGACAAAAATAGTGTTTGAAGGTACTAGATAGAGAATTACAGTTTTCTTTTTGATCCACCCATACCATCTATAGGTACATACCTTGTTTTTAATTAAATTATCACATGTAAGCATCCACTTCTAATACTTTAATAGGAAAACACTATAGATTAATGTAAGATTGTCAGCTACTCCATATTACTGAAGTGTGTATTAACAGAATAAGATATAGTCAATAGCATCAACCAGAAGTGTGAAACAAGTTTGTAAAAATCTGGTGGGATGATACCATATAAATGTTTGTGTCCCTCCAAAACTCACAGGTTGAAACCTATCTCCCAAGGTGATGGTAGTAAGGAAGGGGTCTTTGGGAAGTGACTAGGTCACCCTTACAGTGGGATTAGTGTCCTCATAAACAAGGCTTAAGGAAGCTTGTTAACTTCTTTTGCCGTGCTTCAACATAGACACATAAAAGGTGCCATTGCTGAAGAATGGACCCTCCCCACACAACAAACTCGCTGATGTCTTCCTCTCGGACCTCTCAATCTCCAGAACTGTAAGCAATGCATTTCTGATTTTAAATGATGGCATGGATGTGGAGGAGCAGGACCCTCATACACTGTTTAAGGGAATGTAAATTAGTAGAGCCATTGTGGAAAACACTATGGAGGTTTCTCAAAAAGTTAAAAAAAGAATTACCTTATGATCCAGCAATCCTACTACTAGCTATCTGTCCAAAGGAAATGAAATCAGTACGCCTGAAGAGATACCTTCATTTCCATGTTTATTGAAGCACTATTCACAATGGCCAAGACATGGAATCAACTGAAGTATCTATTAGCAGATGAATGGATAAAGAAAATGGAGTATAGATGCATACTGCAATATTATTCAGATATAAGAAAGGGTGAAAGTCTGTCATATGCAGCAACATGGATGAACCTGTAAGATATGAAATAAGCTAGGCATGGAAACACAAGTACCACACCAGGTCACTAGTGTAGAATCTGAAAAAGCTAATCTCAAAGAAGTACAGAGCAGAATACTGGTTACTAGAGGCTCCAAAAGGCAGAAGGGAAAGAGAATGGGGAGAGATTGGTCACCAGGTACAAAATTTCATTTAGGAATAAATTCTAGTGTTCTATTACAGTGAGGTGACCTTAGTTAACCATATATTATATATTTCAAAATGACTGGAAGTAAGGAGTTTGAATGTTCTTCATCACAGATAAATGATAAACATGAGCTGATAGATATACTGCATTACCTAATGTATACATGTTTCAATGTATCACTCATGAACCTGTACAATTATTGTGTGCCAATCAAAATCAAAACAAAACTTAAAAAATAAAACATTTCTGTTGTTTATAAATTCTCAGGTTTATAAAGTTTATAAAATCTCAGCTATTCTATATCAGCAGTGCTAATAACCTAATAAATGGGCCTATTGGTCAGGGACCAGAGCAAGGATCTTAGAAAGGAACTCTTAAAATGTTCTAAAAGAAATCCTTTCCCAATAATCTAAATAAAAATACAGTAGAGAAAGAGAAGTTGGAGTTCAAGTATTAGCCAGTTCCTTACAAAATGTTGAACCTGTGAATGGAGATACTTTTAGTTTCTTTGCAATATAAAAAGAAGAAATTGGGGACACAGCAGAGATGAGCAAGGTGACTTTCATGGTACAATGAGGCAAGAGATGAAGTGGGATGTAGAGTGAGTTTTCCCGAGTTAGTCGGCCAGCACTGCGACAAGTGAGCCACACACTGACCTGTGGTGGTGCACACTGGGAATTTGTTCCTCTGGCCCATCCTTGGTGTCTCATGTCCTGTAACTGACTTTTGAAAAGCTCACGATTTATTCCAGCCATTCCCTTCCCAGACTGAGCGCAGCTCCAACTGCTCTTTGTCTGGGGTCCGTCTGGCATTCGTGGGGGCCAGCCGTGTACACCTATGGCCTCCTGGATGGTCATTCTGGGACCAGGGTGCTGACTGCAGTACCGGCAGGAAGGTAAAACAGATTTTATGGTGGCCATATGGTGCCCTTTTGGTCCTGCTATTGGGACAAATCAGGTCACATATATGTAGCTTTATCTTTGGAAGACACCCTAAATTAGTTTTATAGATTGATAAATTGTTAACTAACTTACAGCATGAGTCAACTACTATTACTTTTTATGAGGAAGTGAGAGGCTCTGGAGTGATACATGTCTTGAGTCTGAAAAGCTGGAAGTCATTAACTGGAAACCTGAAAGCTGTAAAGATGAGTTCTTTGCCCCAAGAGAGCCTGAATATAGCCTAAAATGCAACTTTGCTTTGCTCTCCTGGATGTTCAGTTTGGCAAAAGAAAATGACCCACGTAATTCATGCATCTCTGTCAAAAACCTCACCTTGTTATTTATTATTTTTTATTTTTTAATAAGCTACACTTCAAGTCAGTTTTCTCAGGGACTGAAGAAGTTAGCCAGCCTGTTATTTTCTGCTTTGCAACCAAGTAAAACATGTACAGATTTGCTTCACCACATGAGTGACAGTAGAGCACAATCAGTTGTCCCTTGGTATCCGTGGTGAGTTTGGTTCCAGGACTGTAGCAGATACCAAAGTACTCAGATGTTCAAGTCCCTGCTATAAAATGCTGTACTATTTGCACATAACCTACATATCCTCTTGCAGACTTTAAGTCATCTTTAGATTATTTATAATACCTGATACCGTGTAAATGCTATGTAAATAGTTATTATACTACAATATTTAGAAATAATAAAAAGAAAAAGAAAAGGTTGTACATGTTCAGTACAGATGCATTTGTTTTGGCTATTTTCTGTTCCCTGTTTGTTGATTTTGTGGTTGTTGAGCCCCTAGATAAGGAGGGCCAGTTGTAGTTTAGAACAAGTATTCTAGAATCTGACCACAGGGGATTAAATTCCAGTTTCATCAGTTACTACTTCTATAAACTTGAGTAAGTTATTTTACTTTTCTGTTTCAGGTGAAAAGAATCCATGTATGTGTATACAACATGTGCTTCATATCTGGCACATGGTAAATACCATGTGTTTGCTGTGCATTTCAGAAGGAATATTGTTTGCATATTTACCCTGGAAATTTTAGAGAGTGGCTTTTAGTTATATGAATGATTTTTTGAGCAACACCAATGATTATAAATTAAACACAAAACACTCCTTGCTCAGAAGCTTGACATTCCTTGACAATAGACTTTTAATGCCCTTTTTAGGTCAGTGATTCACTTTTGACCCCTTGAGGAGATTTGTTTATTTCAGATACAGTTAAATTTCAGTTATGTAATTTCTAAACATATATGATCTGATCTCAAGTATAAAATTGATCTCAAGTACAAAATTATAAAACTTGGCTATGATAAACAAATTTATATTCTCTTCCAATTGCTGCTTATTTCTTCCCTCACATCATCAAATTAGCAGGTATTAAACTCTCATTTTTCTCCTCTAAGTTTGCTTCCTAATATCACTGAAAAACACAAACAAAAACAAATAAACAAGGTCTTTTCTCTTAGTGCTTTCCATTCACAACACTTTCTTCTCTATTCACTTCCTTTGGTGGTTAAATGCTTAGCCCTTTGTAGGTGCTGACAGAGTTCATTACAAATGTTCCCCATGATGCTTCTAATTGAGCCTGTAAGCTATGAAACTACCTGAGGAAAAGAAATATGGGATTTGATTTCCTCAAGAAGCCACTGTTCCCAGAGCATATGGTAAAATGAAACAATCCAACAAAAGCACCTGGAGAGGCAGAGGAATGTCCAGAAATACCAAGCATCCCTTGTTCTGAAAACAACACACAAAATCTGGTGCAAGAAAAAATCGTATACATAAGATATATAAAAATGCACAGTTAACCTTAGTGAAGAAGAGATAAAGAGTAGAAAGAAGGAGGGAGGGAATGAGCAAAGGGAAGCGAAGATTGCAGAAGATGGGATGGGGAGGAGAATCAATGTAGAGGGACAAAAGGAGAGCAGATAATCCCAATGTAAATGATGCAACTTCATGAGTACATGGGGAAAATAAGGGAATATAACCCATAAATGCATACGAGTTTCACTAAATATTAGTTAAGAAGTTCTATAAACTTTGTAAATTGGTGAAAGTATAACCAAAAATAATGTCATAGTTGCATAATGGAAAATGTAGGGCCCTGGCCTAGAAAGGCAGTTTGCCCCAGGGTCTATCTAGGCCCACTTGGAGGTCTGAGGCTTTTTCCTCAGGCAGTAATCTTTGCCCTACATCTGGGAAACCCTGGATGGCGAACTTCTAAACATGGCACTGGCATCCAATCCCTTTCTTCAGACCTCTCAACACCTGATTGGCTGCTTCCAAACCACCAAATGGCTCCTGATTGGACCATGCTGGGAGCCAAGACCATAAGTAACTTTGCAAGATACCCTGATGAAAAGGTGCAGGGTGTGGTGAAAATAGCAGATGTTGAGCCACAGGGCATTGTGACCTGTGAATTGAAATTACCATCAGAAAGTAGTTGTCAGGGTTACAGGAAGAACTGAAGAATCCCCTGGCCCTTTTGCCCCTCCCCTCCCCCTCCATGTGTATTTAAGCTACAGCAAAAAATTAAAGACTTTGGAGCTTGATCAGACAGCCTGTCTTGCTCTCATCCTTCGTGTCTCTTGTCTCTCTCTCATTCATTTGCCCCCTACTCTAGGTCCCTGTTGAACAGCCCCATGGGCGGGGGGGCAGGACCATTCACGAACTACCCCTGATTGGTCCGTTTACAAACCCAAATTTGCATATCCCCCCTGATTGGCCAAGACCCATATGGGGTGATTGCCTTTGATTGGTCCCTGGCTAGCCCCTGAAGAGGATATAAGTGTGGTACACAGGGTCCATTCCATTGACCCGGGCAGATGAAACAATAAAGAGCTGTTTGAGCAGAGCACTTGGAGTCGATGTCTTCACTGGGAAGAAAGAAGCAAGGAGCCGCTGTGGGCATAAAACTCTGAGCCTGCCTTTCTCAAGGCTTCTCAGAGTAGCCATGGCATAAGCCTCCTTTCCTGGTTGGCATGGTTCTCTGGTGCTCCGCTCCCCCTCACCAGATGGCAGGTATGGCGGGTCTTTGGCAGCTGGCTCCCACTCACAGCTAGAGCAAGTCCAGCAGCAGGCGATGCCCCACAGAAAAAGCAAAGGCTGTATTACTTTGTAACTCACCAACATTTACCAATAAATAGGGAAAAAGAATTCAAAGTTTAATAAAATCCTATAAAAATGGGATAGGAATATTTACTTAAAAGTTTTAACATTGCTTTCACACACAGATCTGAACCAATTTGTGGAGTATCATGTTGATAGTCTAGTGTGCTCTGTGGAGGATGACTTGCAAAGACCAAGGTTCACAATTCCATCACGAGAGCAGGGTTGTTTGGAAGGAGAGCCGTCTAGCCTGGTGAAGACCAAGGTAGTCAAAGTTTCCTTCCTATATTTGAAGAGATGATTCCTAAAAGATGAAGTAAGTTTGTTCTGTGTTATTTAAAGAACACAATTAGCATAGAGATGGAAGTTATAGCAAATTCAATTTCAACTCAGTACACAGATTGGGTAATAATTAGAAATATCCAGGAAGTAGATTGGCTTGTTTTAGGATCTAGATTTTTTTTTCACGTTAGCTATTCTGACGCCATTTAATGATCAATCAGGGATTCTTTGGAAGATCACATTGAATGTGTAGGTCTTCCTCATCTCTTGGGTTCCTTAAAACTATAGCATTGTTGTTGTTGTTAGGTACTGTTGAGTCGGGTCCAACTCACAGCACCCCTCATAGGGTTTTCAATGGCTGATTGCTTCGGGAGTGGATTTCCACATCCTTTTCCTATTTTTCTGATGCTGGGGATCAAGCCTGGATCCTCACAGAGTGCAGTATGGCACTCTACCAACTGACCTAAACCCCAGCCATAACTATAGCATAGTCATCATTGTTAGGTGACATCGAGTTGGTGTCCAACTCATTGCAACCCTACGTACAACAGGCAAAACACTATTGTCAGTGTTTCTCTGCTATTCATAGGGTTTTCAATGGTGTATTGACTTTTGGGAGTGGGTTTCTGGGTCCTTCTCCCAAGCCTACAGCACCTGGTGTTCCCAGTTGGTCTCCCATTCAAGTACTAACCAGGCTGGAACCTGCTTAGCTTCCAAGATCTGACAAGATCGGATGCCACAGTGCTATGGCTACAGGAAACTATAGCATTAGGTGATTTTAAAAATCACATTAAAAATCAAGATTCTATGTCAGGAATAATGAATTACAGCATAAATTGTGCACAGGGAAAAATGTTTGTGGTTGTCCAAAAGTAGAATAGAATGAAAGGAATGGACTGTCTTCTCTTACTCTTTAGTGGAAATGTGCTCACTCTCCCCATGAGCACTTATTCGGAACCGATTACATGCGCAGTGCTATACTGGTTGGACCTTGTACAAAGCACCCTGCAGTGGACAGGGGCAATGCTTTTGGGATTTCCCAGTATCTGAACTGGTTTCTTATGTTTCAGGGACTTCTTTCACCTTACAAGCTTTGGTGGGGAGGTAGATCCCAATTACTTTTATAGAAATTATGTTTAAGTTTTAAGATTTACCTGCAACAAATTCATGGGGCTGTAATCTGGCATCCAGTGGAGAGATGCAAGTATTGTGAACCTTCTCCTCAAGGGGAGTGATAGTGTGGGGAGAGTTTCTGGAACACAGGCATCTGGGGGCTAGTGTGGTGTCCCAGATTCAGGCTGGAGACCCCAGGGGGGTGCTACAGCACCTACTCTTGATGGGAGCAGGCAGGAGAAGCCTCGCTAGCTGTTCTGCAGCATGATTTAAGACATCATTCCTGATTGCATATGTGGAAGCCTTGTTCTCCAGTCTTAATAGTTTTGGGAGCTTTGCAATGTCTTTTAATCATTTCCTTTCCTATCTAGTTAAGGCTGAGTTGAACCTGCCTTTCATATCAGAACTCTGAATGATAGCTATACTGGTGCCAGGATTACAAGTAGCTAACTTTCAAAGACATACGGGAATCTGGAATATTTGTATGCTTTGGTTGCGGCTGACAGCTGTGAAAATCCAACTGCATGGTAAGGCCTGGAGTCTTGCAGTTAATGGTACACAGTTGCAGGACAGTTGGCAATCAAGTCATATTTGCAAAAAGCACTGAAAGACTAATGGCTGAAAACTGATATAAGAACAGAGTCTGAGGTACTAGATCAAGGAAGAAAGAGTGTAATGTTGAATGAAGTTAAATTCATTATTACGGCTATTCTTAGCAAATATTCTGGATGTAGTGTGCTAGTCCCAGGGGTGGGAAGTAGTTCCAATTGGTTGCTTGTTTTAGTGTCTGAAATCTGGCTTGCATAATGGCTGTGCTAAACGAACTTGAGATGCCAAGATTCCCTTGGTATTATATAGAGGAAGCCATCCAAACTCTTTGGAGAGAATGTGGGAGAAGATTCATCATGTGCAATCTGCACACGCTAACTATATCTCATTGATAAGTATATTGGTAAGAGAAGTATCAATACATTTATAAAGTCCTATATGTCTGTTCTCCATAGGCAAGATGTTGAAGTACAAATGAACTTTATATATTTAATGTGGAAAGCATCAGCAGCCATAGCACCTTGGCATTCGATCCTGCTTGATCTTGGAAGCTAAGCAGGGTCAGCCTGGTTAGTCCTTGGATGGGAGACTACCGGGGGACACCAGATACTACAGGCTTGGGAGAAGGACCTAGCAATCTACTCTCAAAACAATCAGCCATTGATAACCCTATGAATAGCAGAAAATCATTGACATAGTGCTGAGCATGGCGCAGTGTCCAGGAGTGTTCTGTTCTGTTGTATATAGGGTAACTATGAGTTGGACCCAACTTGCCAGCACTTAACAACAACAACAACAACAACAATAACAGCAACAACAACATGGAAAGCAGAATTTAGTTACACAGCTTCTACTTAAACAATTGAGCTGGCATCAAAATCAGAACTTTCTGATTCACAAGAATCCTTAGTGATGGCTGATTGATCAGTGAGTGGGAGAGGAGAAATTTGTGGGTAATCTCTCAAAATATTAGCTGATTTGTATTGCAGTTAAACTTGATTTGACCTGCCAGATCAGAGGCTGAGCCCTGTTTGGTGCCTCTGTCTCAATTGATAAAGGTGAGAGTAGAGAGGCCAATGCCATGAAAAGAAGATTTTTATTACTTGTATTTACTGAGAGCAGAAAGCATACTGTGCCTCTCAGGGCACGGTAGACACACCAGGGCCAGTCAGGAGGCACAAAGGAATGCCTTGGCCAAAGCCGTTGTTGAGGTTTCCTCGGGAGAGGTGAGGCAGGATGCACAATTTAGGATTAACCTAGTTTGAATACTTTTGTAGGCTCTGGGCCATAGGGTGGTATTCAGTTACTGGTACCTGGATCTGGACTGACTTGTTGTTAGGTGCCATCGAGACTGTATCCCACTCATAGTGACCCTCTGTACAACAGGGGAAACACTATTGTCAGTGCTTCTCTGCTGTTCATAGGGTTTTCAATGGCAGATTGATTTTTGGGAGGGGGTTGCCAGGTTCTTCTCCCAAACCTACAGCTCTGCTGTTCCCAGGCGGTCTCCCATCCAGGTACTAACCAGGCCCGACCCTGCTTAGCTTCCGAGATCTGACGGGATCGGATGCCACAGGGCTACCGCTGCAGGCTGGATTGACTTAGGGCAATGGAAAAACTGGTTTGGTATGTGAGTTAGTTGAAGGGGTGATTAGGGTTCTGGACTCCTAATTGATGGGTTTGCATGTGAAAGGTGCTCTCCTGGGCTGAGCCCTTTGCTGTTTCTAAAAGTTACCTAGCCCTGGAAAGGGCACTCTTTCCCAGCCAGCAAGACTTAAGACTGAAAAACATCATAAGATACAGAAAATTCAAAAGCATGACTAACATGAGTCTCTATCAAATTATCAAGCTCGAAGCCATGCTTAGGTATAGAACCAACCTGTATGAAGGGAGGCCACCCCGTGAGGACAGAATCATTACATGTTTATAACTATGCTTCTTTCTCCTTGTCATCACCTAAGAGGCCAGCAGACATGTGTCAGAAATAATAGATGGTGATAGGAAAACATACTTGAGTATTTTCGGGGTTACTGGACATTGTATAAAGCCAACACTAATTCCTAGAGACCAGGAAGGCCATGGTTAGAACAGGGCTCATGGGGTTGGAAGGTGAGTAGAGGTTTTTACACTAGTTGTCACATATTGTAGGCTCATTGAGACCTTAAACACAGGCTGTGGTTATTTTCCTAGCTGCGAGAGTACAACTGTGCTGGATACATGTATCAGTTGACAGATTCCCTATGAAACTTTCTCTCCCGAAATTGTGGCTATTCATGATAGGGAGAAGCCTGCAGCCATAGCCCTGTGGCATCCAATCCTGTCAGATCTCAGAAACTAAGCAGGGTCGGGCCTGATGAGTATGTGGATGGGAGACTGCCTGGGAACACCAGATACTGTAGGCCTGGGAGAAAGACCCAGCAACCCACTCCCAAAAATCAATCTGCCATTGAAAACCCTATGAACAGCAGAGAAGCACTGACAGTAGTGTTTCACCTGTTGTATGTAGGGCTGCTATGAGTTGGATACCAACTTGATGGCATCTAACAACAAAAACGACAGGGAGAGCAAATGGAAGTATGTAGGGCTCCCTCTCCCTGCCAAAATGGTAAACCAATACTTCACCACTGGAGTAAATTGTAGAGTTACAAATCACCTTCAAAACTTAATGTGTTCAGGATGCTGGTCATACCCTGACCCACCAAGCTGCGCCATTTGGCATCTGCTGAAGGTAATTTGCTTGATCAAGAAGAATGTCCACTTGCAGTCACTGTTCCAATGGGCTCTCCTTCCTGCAGGACACCAGTACATCCTCTAGTTAGGTATGAAGTTAGTAGCCAGTGAAATAAATCCTTTTTCTTCTAGGAGTTGGCAAACTTTTTCTTAAAGGATCAGCTGGTGAATATTTCAACTTAGTGGGACCATATATTGCAACTGCTCAGCTCTGATACAGTGGTGCAAAAGCAGCCGTAGCTAATACAGAAATGATATGCATGGCTGTGTTTCCGTGGAAGTGTGCTTACCAAAATAGGTGACTAGACCTGAGCACAGCTTACCAGCTTCTGCTCCATCCCAATATACAGTAAACAACTAAAAATAATTTAACTAGTATAGAATGGGTAGGACATAGTAAAGATGAGACAAGGGGTCTTTCAGCAATGGACACGCATTGAGACCATTTCTTCCAAAATAATTTGGCCATAAGATTCCAAGTCTCTTATGCAAATGTCTCCACCCCTTTTCCATCACATTGTGAGGGCATAGAAAGAGACACTGTAATACCTAATTTGCCTATTAAATTAGAGTCTCAATCTAAAAAGATAAAACTATGTTCTCCTTGCAGAATGTTGGGTGGAACTTATTATATCCATATAATTAAAAGTTTCCATTTTGGTGACTTTATTAAACAACAAATGAATCTGATATAAGGTGAATCAGTAAATTTACCATTATAAACAAACTTTCATCAACCTGTCCTCCTAAAAGTAAAATAATAAAGTTCTGCAGCATCAAGCACCCTCTTAGCTCCACAATTCTACTTCTGTGATTTTCAGTGGTGTCTTGGCACCTCATAGTCATTTTGGCAGAGAGATCTCAAATCTGGTATTTCCTAGAAGGGTCTCAGTTATGCTGTGGTGTTAGCAGGCTTGAAGCTGAGGTTTGAATGAGAAGACCGCTGGGTTTTGTTTAGTTAATACTATGGTGTGAATATGTCCTGCAGATTCATGCATTGGAAACTTAATCCCCAATGCAACAGTGCTGGTAAGTGTGGCTTAATAAAGCATGATTGGGTCTCAAGGACAGATCCTTTGTGAATGGATTACCGTTACCTCAGGAGTGGGTAGGTATCTTGAGAATGGGCTGTTATGAAAATGAGCGTGTTCCCTGTGCTTTCTCTCATCCATGCTGTCTTGCCCTTCCGCCATGTTAGGATGTAGCATGGAGGCCCTCACCAATGTCAGCACCATGCTCTTGGACTTCCCAGCCTCCAGAATCATGAACCAAATAAATCTCTTTTCTTTACAAATACCCAGTATGTGCTCTTCAGTTATGCCAACAGAGAATGGACTAGAAAAGTTATATATTTTACAATTTTAGAAATGAAAACTTTGCTATGGAAGGGAATGCTTAGGCTATCATTGACTTCTTAAAAATGTTTCTCTAACAAAACTTCATCTGTCTTTAGTAGAGACAAGTAATTGTAAATTATTTTGTGGTGATCCTACTGGTCACTGAAAAACAACCAATGTTCTCCATTTAAACAGGCACTTTGGTGTCCAGACCCGCACAGGGATGAAGAAAGGGCTGAGTGCTGCCCCACCAATCATTATTCTAGGCTGTGCCCTGAAGCTATTAAGGATTATCACTTTTTTACTATTTAAATAGACATTTCACAACAGCAACTCAAAGCCAACATGGCCACAATGGGGAGGAAAGTTGGCCCTTGGGATCTGGGAAAACTTTGTGGTCAGATATATATTTAAGCTTATACTGTTCGAATATTCTCATTACTAACTCTGAGTGACCCTATTGCCTGCCACATTAAAGTGATCAAGCTTACCACAGAGTGACTAAATGGAAATATACAGGCCACTTGGTCTTAAGACCTTTCTCATGAAATCAAAGTGCTTAAATACCTAAGAGAAATTTCCGTGTCCAAAACCCAGTGGCTTTAGCTTAACTGGCTTAGCTTTCAGGCGAGGCTTCTACATCCTAATTAAGTTTGCTGAATGCAAGTGTCTTCTATATGAAGAAGAATTGTGTTAACCAGTAAATTTTTTCTTATGCCAATTTGTGGTAAAATGCAGCAAGTAAATTATAATCCAGAGAGAGAGAGAGAGAGAGAGAGAGCACATGCAAGAGCTGAAGAAGACAATGATTTAGACTCTATTTGTACATAAAAAGGCCCCAGGAGATTTGTGCATTTGGATCATTGTCATGGCTGCTATGGATCACACAGGTGAATAGATTATGGGGAGATCCATTTTGTTCCTTAAAATAGCCGTGCCATAGTTCATCACTTTGTGAATATAACTTGGATCTCCGATGTGAAATTGCCTTTGAGGGCAGACTAGTTAATGATATGAATTACAACTAGGCTATAGGCCCTCAAGCAAGATATTCTAAAGATAACTTCCCATCCATCGACAAAGGTAAGGCAAAGGGAAAATGTAAAGAAGAAAAAAAAGAAAGCTTCTCTTCATTTCTGCCCCAGAATTGAAGAATTTACAGCATCCAGATTAGATCTCTCAATGAAGCGCCTCAGTGTCAGAAATTTAAATGCACAAAAATCAAAAGAAATTCCACTGGCATTATCAGGCAGTCAACCTTGATCAATCTATGTGAACTATAAGAATAAAATAGGAATTTGAGGGATACATGTAAAAAATCATCTGCTTGTTATCTGAAGATATATGCTAATGGATCAGACAAAGATTTATGGTATCTATTTGCTGTGAAGTATGTTTCAAATTGCCTCTGTTTACATTCCAATCAGTTATGTCTTGTCCCTACCACTGGATTCAGTTGCCATCAGATGGTTCTCTTTTTCACTTTATGAAACTTGAACTTAAAAAAAATTAAAGTTTCTCAATAAATCTTTTGAAAGTTGAATACTTTTCAAATCAAATTCATGAATATTTTCAGGAAGAGTAAATTTGTTTTGAAAAGCCTCAAATGAAATAGACATGTTTAAAATAAGCAGGGTTTTAAAACACAGTCCCATTAGATGGCAATCTAATGCAGAATTAGGCACTCCGGCTCCTTTGGGTGAGGGCACTGGGAAGTTGGGGAGGCCTTGGCAGGTGCGGAGGAGCCTCTTGTTCTCAAGCCTGGCCGGTTCTTTCCTTCTCGTGCCTGCTACTGTCTCAGGAGTGGAACCATCCATCCATCCATCCTCGGACAAGAGTGTGATGGCGTCCCCGCATGGAACACCATCCAGAGGTGTGAGGAAGGGTGGGTGAGGACCCTTGAGAGTGAGATGGATGTTGCATTAGAGGACAGGCTGACAAAATAAAAGGGTAGCAGGGAAGTAAATGTCTGGTCCCAAATTCCGTGTTTCCATGGGCCAAAGGCTGCATGGGTCAAATGGGCAGCCCCAAGCTCCAGGTAGGACTGGACTGACTGCAACACACCTCCAGGCATCACGGGCTCCAAGGGCTGGCAGTGGTGCTGTGATCTGTGACCACTTGGGATACAGGGCCGGGCCCTCTCGGGAGGCCATCTGGTCACTTCTGTATGGAAAGGTTCTTTGGTGAAGGCTGCAGAAATGGGCCTAGGAACACTTCTCCATCCCTGAGCCCCTTTGGAAGGTGGCAAGACTGTCCTCATTCATAGACAAGACAATTAAGGCTCAGCCGAATGGATGACACCCAACATGACTGAGGGGTACGGACATTTCTGGGGCAACAGGGATGGATGGCCAAGTAAAGGGTTCACAGCCGCCAGGCTCTCAGCCACCTCCATGAACCTAACTTTCCCTCTCTGTCATTTGACAGTTCTGATGCTTTCCAGGTGCTTGCCATTCCAAGAAACCCAGAGTAAATCTCAGAAAAGGCCTTGCGTAAGGATGGAGCTGACTCTGACTCGGGTTGAAACAGGCTGCCCTTCCACCTCCAGATCCAAACTGGATCTCTCCCCTCCCTGCTTCTGAAGATGATTTTGATTGCTAATGGTCCCATGGAGGGGCAATGAGCTGTTGAACTTTTTGTACCAGAATGTACCTTTGGTTTTAGGCCCTGTGGGGTTTCAGGCCAAAGTACACATTGTGGCCCAGCAACCAAATGCTTGAGTGCTTACAAAGTAAACAGCAAGCTACAAACTGTTAAGTAAAAGATATTCTATCCTCAAACTTAAAATTAAATGTGGCCAGGAGAAGATCTGGCTGTGGTTTCTCTAGCAGATGCTATGCACCTGGGAAAGATGGATCATCCCTCATAGCTGCAGTTTGTGTATTATAACTTCTCCATTCTGGTGGCATATAGGGTGTACTTTGGGGCCCTGACACAAAATGCTGTTGCCTGGGCCTCAATCCAGAAGAGTTAAATGCAAATATTGTGGGTGGGGTTTGTATAAATAGTTTTGATGTAGGTGATTTTAATGTGCAGTCAGGAGTGCTAAACTTGATCCATAAACAAGGGGCTGATTCTCTTAGAAAGCTTTTGACCCTTAATATGTCAGATTTAAAAAATAAAATATCCTTTCAGTGCTCCAAAGCTTTTTTTTTTTTTTTAAGTATATTTGCCCTAATAGTTAAATCAATGTATTGCTATTGGACTATATGGCCTTTGCTTAGAAAATGAAATGGGGAGTTTTTGAGGGCCCCGATTCTCTGAATCAGTATGATGTTTCCAGAGGCTGGCACCTGGCCGGGCTGCATTTCATGGAGAGCTCAGCTCATTCAGCATAGACCAGGTGATGCATGAGGTACTGAGAATGTGTTAGTGCATCAGAGAAACCAACTAAAAACACTTATGAGAGGAATGGTTTATTGGGGGGCTCACAGTTAGAGGATCATAGTCCATAAAGGTAGGGAGGCTTAGTGGTACAGCTGGCAGTGGTAGCCTGTGGTAGAGAACTTCATGTCATGGCAGATTAGGAACAGACAGCTAACAGAACCAAAGGTTTGGTGTAAACTCTAAAGGCTTTCCCCCAGTTATCTGCTTCTGCAAAGCTAGAACCTGCCTCTCAAAGTTCTATAACCTCTGCAAACAGTGCCACCAAGTATGGACAAAACATTCAAGCACGTGACCTGTGGGAGACATTTTAGATTAAACCATGACACTCTGTCCCTGGATCCCAAATGCATTCAGTCCAACACAGAGTCCCTGAAGTCTTGAGAGTTTCAACTACGTTCAAAACTCTAAGTTCCAAGTCTCTGCTGCAATTCAAGGCAATCTTAGCTGTGAGCCCCTGCAAAACAAAAAATAGGTTATATATGTCCAACATACAATGGTACAGAGTAAGCATCCCCATTCCAAAAGGGAGGAGTGGGGGTACAGAAAGGAAGGCTTGGTCTGAATCAAGACCTATAACCTGCTGAACAGACAAGTCCTGTGGCTCCATGTTTGGTAGCTGGCACAGGCAACATCATCTGGCATCTGGCATCATCTGCCCCTGAACAGAAATTCTTCCCCCACAGTCCTGCCATTTTCAGTACACATGACCCTATAGATTGGCTCCATTTGTTGCTGGAAGCTTCCCTCAGCAGACATTTCACAGTGCTGGCATTTCCAACATTTGGGGATCTCCATTGCAGTTTAGGTTCCACACTAAAAACGTCACACATTATCCCTTCAGGGTTTTCTACAGGGCACTAGACCCTGGCACTCACCACCTGGTCTCACACACTATTTTCTGCAACCTTAGTGGCAGCCTCCATAAGCCCTTAACTCTTGTGCGTTCTGCATGCATGTAAACCAGTACTACATGGATGATGCCAAGGTTTGTGGCAGATTAAGTGGTAGCTGGACCCTTTTGGAATGTGGCTTCAGTAGCTTCTGTGTGCCAAGGTGGAGAAGTCACTTACCTGGGTGGCCTCTTTGCAGCTGGGAATCCCAGAGGCGTTCATTTTTCAGCCACTCTCATTTCAAAGGAAGGTTGTTCAAATGAGTTTTCAGTTTTACATCCTGAAGTCTTAGATGGTAGGAGCCTGACCAACTTCTTGTTTTCCCTGAAGGTGTTTCTCCTATTGTTCTCTTTAACAACACCTTTTCAATCTTTTCAACAATTACTGCTTCATTGCCCCAACCAGCCCTGTCTAGAGTAAATTTGGACAAGCCATGGCTTTTTTCCTCTTTTAAAATTTATTTTTTATTTTTTATTTTTTATTTTTGGTTGTACTGAGGGTTGGACCCAGGGTCTTGCACCTGCATGCTCTGCAAGTGCTGGACCACTGAGCTGTGCCACCAGCCCATTTTGTACTTTTTGAGACAGGGTCTCGCTAAGTTACCCAGACTGCCTCTGGTCTTGAACTTGCAATCCTCCTGCCTCTGCCTCCCGAGCTGCTGGGATCACAGGCATTTGCCACTGAGCCCGGCGGTGGCTTTTTTCCTCTTTGAACTATATATTTTTAAAAATCTTTCTGTTTTGCCATTTTTCTTATCTTTTTTTCCCTTGTATTGGTAAACATTAGTGGGGTACAAAGTAATACAGCGTTGTTTTTTTTCCATTATTCAAATCTTACATCATTTTTGGTTACATTTTTATCAATTTACAAGGATTATGGAACTTTTTGACTAATATGTAGTCAAACTCATATACATATTTGGGTTATATTCCCCTATTTTTCCTATGTACTCATGAAGTTGCATCATTTACATTGAGATTACCCTCTCCCCCTTTATCCCTCACATTGATTCTCCTCCCTATACCACCTTCCACAATCTCTGTTTCTCTTTGCTAGTACCCACTATCCTCCTTTCTGTTCTTTGTATTGTCCCTTCTTTGCTAAGTTTAACTGTACATTTTTATATTTCAATTTATGTATAGGATTTTTTTCCCTTTAAGGTTTGGATCCCACATATGAGTGAGAACATATAGTATTTCTCTTTTTGAGCTTGTATTCATTCACTTAAGATAATATTCTCCAGTTCCACCCATTTTGCTGCAAATGACATTATTTCATTTTTTTTATTGCTGTGTAGTATTCCATTGTGTATATGTACCATAATTTTTAAATTCATTATTTAGTTGATGGGCACCGTGGTTGGTTCTGTATTCTTGCTATTGTGAAGAGTGCTTCATTAAGTATGGAGATGCAGATGTCTCTGTGGTATGATGACTTGTCACCCTCTGGGTATACTCCCAGTAGTGGTATAGTTGGGACATATGGCAGTTCTATTTTTGGTTTTCTGAGGTATCTCCGTATTGATTTCCAAAGTGGTTGAACCAATTTATGGTCCCATCAACAGTGTAAGAGGGTTCTTTTTTCTCCACAACCTTGCCAGCATTTGTTATTATTTGTTTTGTTGACCTTGGCCATTCTTACTGGAGTTAGATGGAATCTCAGTGTTGTTTGACTTACATTTCCCTAATGGCTAGGGATACTGAACAGTTTTTTATGTGTTTCTTATCCCTGCCAACTTCTTTATTTGAGAACTGTCTGTTCATTTCCTTTGCCCACTTGTGTATTGGGTCATTTGTTGTCTTGGGATTTACTTTCTTCAGTTCTTTGTATAGTCCAGAAGTTAGTTCTCTGTTGTATGTATAGGATGTGAAGATTTTTTCCCATTCAGTGGGCTGTTCCTTAACTCTGTTCCTTTGCTGTACAGAAGCTTTTTAATTTCATGTAATCCCATTTGTCAATATTTGGTGCCATTTCCTGGGCAATTGGAGTCTTGTTAAGGAAATACTTTCATGTGCCTATGTGTTGGAGTATGTTTCCTATCTTTTCTACTAGTAGTTTTAAGGTTTCTGCTTTTATGTGGAGGTCTCTTATCCACTTAGAATTGACTCTCATGCAAATTGAGAGGTACAGGTCTATTTTTCTGCAGATGGAAATCTAAGTTTCCCAGCACCATTTATTGAAGAGGCTATCTTTTCTCCAATTTGCATACTTAGCTCCTTTGTCAAAGATCAGATTGCTATAGTTGTGTAAGTGTATCTCTGGATCTTCAATTCTGTTTCACTGGTCTTCAGGCCTATTTTTGTGCCAGTACCACCTGTTTTTGCTGTAGCAGGGCTGGGATTTAGCTCAGTTGGTAGAGCGTTGCGCTGCAGTCTCTGAGGTCTGGAGTTCAATTCCCAGCACTGCAAAAATGGGAGAAGGACCTGGCAATCCACTCCCAAGGTAATCCCGAAAACAGTCAGCCATTGAAAACCCTATGAGGGTCACTATGAGTTGGATACTGACTCGATGGCACCTAACAACAACAACAACAACAACAACAACCTTGTAGCATAGTTTAAAGTCAGGAATGTGATCTTGCCTGCACTGGTTTTGCAACTTAAGATCATTTTGGCTATATGTGGTCTTTTGTTCTTCCATATGAATTTTTGGATTATGTTTTCTATTTCTGCAAAGACTGTCATTAGAACTTTAATGGGGATTGCTTTAAATCTGTAAATTGCTTTTGGTAGTATAGGCATTTTTATAGTATTGATTCTCCTAATCCATGAGCAGGGGAGGGTCCTCCACCTTCTATTATCTTCTGTAATTTCTGTCTTTAATGTTTTGAAGTTTTTCTTGTAGAGATCTTCAGGATCTTTGGTTAGATTGATCCCAAGTATTTAAGTTTTTGGTGGGCTATTGTAAAAGGAATTGTTGCTTTAATTTTCTTCTCTTCCTGCTCACAGTTGGTGTAAAGGAAGGCTACTGATTTTTCAGTGTTAATTTTGTATCCTGCTCCTTGCAGAAAGAGTTAATTAGATCTAAAAGTTTTCTAGAGGAGTTTTTGGGATCCTTTAGGTAAAGGATCATGTCATCTGTGAATAAGGATAATTTGACCTCTTTCTTGCCTATCTGTATTCCTTTGATTTCTCTCTCTTATTTGTTGCTCTGGCTAGGACTTTGATTACACTACTGAATAAGATAGGAGAGAATGGACATCTTTGTCTTGTTCCTGATTTTAGAAGAAATGGTTTCAATTTTTAATATTATATTGACTGTAGGTCTGTCATAAGTGACCTTTATGATATTCAGTATTTCCATATTATGCCTATCTACTCCAGGGTTTTTATCGTGAAAGGGTGTTGCACTTTGTCAAAGGCCTTTTCAGCATCAAGAGAGATGATCATGTGATTTGTTTACCAGTCTCTTTATATGTTGAATTACATTGATTTTCATATGTTGATCCAGACTTGCATCTGTGGAATGAAGCCCACTTGATCAAGATGTATGATCTTTTTTATGTGTTACTGAATTTGGTTTGCCAGGATTTTATGGAGAATTTTTATATCTATGTTCATCAGGAAAATTGGTCTATAGTTTTCTTTCTGAGATGTGTCCTTTACTGGTTTAGATATCAGGTGATGGTGGTTTCATAGAATGAGTTTGGGAGTAGCCCTTCCTTTTCTACTTTTTGAAATAGTTTGAGGAGAATAGGTATTAATTCTTCTTTGAAAGTTTGATAGAATTCTGCTATAAACCCATCAGGGCCTGGACCTTCTTTGTTGAGAGGCTTTGTTCTGCCATTTTTCATCATAAGTCTGGCCAAAAGTATCTGATAATAACAATGCCACACTCCCAATATCTTGCCACCATAGAGGTATTTTCTCCACCAAGTTAATTAATCCATTACTTTAAAATTCAACCTCACTCAAATCTTTAGGACATGGGCAGACCACACACAGACTCTTTCAAGAAGGCAAAATGAATGGCCTTCAGTCCAATACCTAATAGAATCCTCATTTTCCTCTGAAACCCTATAAGTCCCATCTGTATTTTACTCAGCTGTGGTGGTCTGGTCTTCTGAACTCTCACCAGAATTGCCCCTGAGGCTTTGCTTATAGCATTCAATGATTCTCTCCCTCACATCTCCAAATTCTTTCAAACTTCTCCTGCAAATAAATTCTGACAGCCTAAGAACCACATGGTCAGGTTTCTGCACAAAAATGACCCCACTCTCTAGTACCATTTTTTTGTGTTAGCTTGTTCATTACTGTGGCAGAGAAACTGATTGATAAAGCTTATGGGAGGAATGATTTATTGGAGGCTCACAGCCAGAGGATCACAGTCCACAGAGGCAGGCAGGAGACATGATGGAGGGGCAGGCAGTGGTGTTCTCTGGCAGAGAACCTTGTCATGATGGATGAGGAATTGATAGCTACTGGAACTGTGGGTCTGGGTAAACTCCAAAGTTCTACCCCAAGTGACCTGCTTCAACAAAGCTAGACCCTGATTCCTAAAGTTCCAGAGCCTCTAGCTAGGGAGTGCCACCAGCTAGGGACCAGATGTTTAAGCACATGACTTTTTGGGGAAATTTTAGATTAAGTCAATGACAGAGAAGATCAGGAATTCCACCAATTTTATTAAGACAGAAAGTGTGAATATTTGAAGGCAATTGATGTTTTTCTCCAAGGTTTTCCAAGCCTTCCTTAACTTGTCCTGTGAGCCATTTCATGACACAAATGTACTTCAAATATACTGGATCTCAAACTCCTTCAATTTGATATGACCATTAGGGCTATTAGTTACTTTTAGATTCAAGTGTTCAGAGCATTGCTTTATTTTCATCATTGCTCTAAATTTATGATTTTGTAATTGAGAAGGAGCAAAACACAACTCTTGACTTTGGAGAAAGTAGTTTTATCTGATATTGAAGGGATAAGGGATGTAATTCTCCCAAGTGTTATTATTCTGCCTTCTCTTTAAGCTCTAAGACCTCTCCCAAGCTTAGAAAAGAGAGTTAATCATCTTTGACTCCATCTGATCCTTGACTTCTGTACTTGCTTGGAACCCTAAACAGATTTTAATGTTAACTGGATTCGATGGATCTGCCTTTTGGTGGGAATCAAATTGAAACAGAACACCAAGAATAGTGATCACAAAGCAAAATTTATCTGCAGCAAATAAAGCAACTCTGGGGAATCACTTCCAAAGCCATGGATCCTTGAAGTTAGGTATGGTTGGTAATTAATCTGAGCAGAGAGTGCATACTCAAGAGGGATGAAGACATCATCACATGTACGTGGCAGGGACCCAATTGCACAGGAACAGTTTGACATGCTTCCACATACCTCCCATGTTATGGAAATGAGGCCTTACGTCCTCAGTTGGTGGAGATTTTAGCATTAGAGTGAAACAAAGAGCCTTTTACAATCCCTGGCATAAGCCTCCTGATGCCTTCTGAGCCTTGGGATGATTCTGCCTGGCTTGAGGCTACATGGTGCTTACCTCTCTCTTCCAGGATCCTGCAAAAATCAGCAGAAGAGGAAGTCAGCTGGAAAACAACTTTATACAAAAAACAACATTATAGGAAGTTTATGGGGGCCTTTTCTGCAGTTTAGCTTCTATAATTCTGAGGCCACTATTTTGCTAATAGTGATAACGATGAGAGGATGACATAGATGAATAAAAAAGAGACCTATTCTTTCACGACCTATTTGCCTCCTCATCTATCACAGTCTATGAAAATATCTTTTCACTGTTCTGGTTTTACTTGCTCATATACTTTTCTCCATAGTTAAGTCATTCTGTATTTGTGGACCACCTTCCTACTCTACAGGCTTTATAACTCTTGGAAGAGATGTGGCAGCCTAATGCTCTATTTCTGTAGCTTCACAGTCTCTGTATATGATTTTTCTGCCAAAACTCGCTGTGTCTATTTAACATCCGGCCACAACCAGTATAGTTTTCTCCCCCATACTATGTCTTATTCTACCCTAAAATGCGTTAATCATTTCTGTCTGCCCAGATTCCTTCTTGTTATATTGTTAGGGAGTAAGATGAGTTCACTTTTCCACCCATATGTAGAACTGATGTTTAAACTGGGTCTCCTCTATGTGCATGGCTGTCTCTAAGAGTGGCTTCAAACATTTGGTGTGTATGTGCATACAATTCATACCTGCCATTCCAATAGTCCAGGGTGTTAGTTCACCAACTTCTTTAGGCAGGAAAATCCCTGTTATTCTCAACCTGGAAATGTGGAGGAGTTATTTGGCAAAAGAAGAAGAGCAGGGAGGTAGTATTCTTCTGGACCTTTCTATATTTTAGGTCCATTTCTAACGTTCATCCTTCTCTGAACAATTGGGAGGAAATTTATCATGGACCCATGTAGATTAATGTATGAGTCCTGGTGTCTATGGAGTGGCAGCCTTCTGTTTCTTCTGAAACACAAAAACAGCTCTTTTCAAACAAATGGTTACAGGCATGAAGGTCAAGGACAAGTCTCCAAAGTGCCCTCTCCTCTCAGGACTCCACTCTGAGACTCCATTTGACCTGTACTCTTAGGGGTAAGTCCTGGGTTTTTGATGAGGAAGAAGAAGAAGAGGAAGAGGAAGAAGAACAAGAAGCAGTGGGGGAGGAGTGGGGGAGGATGAGGAGGAAGAGAAAGAAGAAGAGGAGGAGTTGGGGGTTTAACTCAGTTGGTAGAGTGCTTGCTTAGCATGCAGGAAACCCTGGGTTTGCTCTTCAGCACCCCTGCTGGCAAAAATAAATAAATAAGTGAAAGAAAGAAAGAAAGAAAGAAAGAAAGAAAGAAAGAAAGGAAAGCAGCAAAGGTGATAGCAACTTAGAGAGACCTTGAGGCTGCAAAATGCTAGCAGATGCTGGAACTCAGCTTTGCCAATACATAGTATTCCTGTCAGAACTAATTATTATTATTATTATTATCATCATCATCATCATCATCATTATTATTATTATTTAAAGATAATACAATGCTCCTTGCTTAAATGGCTGGTCATTGAAATTGTTTCTTTTGATTTTGACAAATTTGTAAGAAGAAAAGCAAACCCACTTAGTCTGTGAAGAAAAGACTTGGTTAACCACTTAGATTAAGATTGAATAACTTGGAAGGTGACCAAGAATTATCAGCGGGTCTTTGAATGCAGCCTCTCCCTCTATGAATACAAATGTTAGCAATGGTGCGCAGTGATGATGCGGGATGAATGAGGCATGGTCCTCACCCTGAGGGACATTATTGCTGAGTTGGTGGAAAAAAAAAAACAAACTATTAACAAATCATTTCAGGATGTGGGAAGGCATAAAATCGATGCACAGGGTACTTGAAGACCAACAAGGTGGGCATTTAGCCTGTGGTCAGTCTGAGAGGATTAAGTGGGTAGGAGAAATGATGGGGGAGGGGAGAGGGGAAGAGTGCTCATTGCCATGGGTGCTCATTGTATTGCTCTTGGGGTTTCTCGTTTGACAGAGCAAGGCAGTATGTGCACACACATCTATAACACCTGCACTTATACTAAACTCAAATTCACACTGATGCCTCTGACTCTACTCCATTGCTGCATGGATCAAGCTAGCCTTCTTCCCTTATCTGTAACCTCCCACCTTCTGCCATCTATTCACATACTTGTTCAATTCCAGTATACAGTAGCTCCCCCATAGCATCAGGAATATGTTTGAAGACCCCTACTGGATTGTATATAAGTGTGGATGCCAGCCCTGGGCTTCTGTTCTTTATTTGGTCTTCTCTGTGTTATGATTTGGAAAGTGCCTTCAAGCTGGAATCTCAGGGGAGTGTGAGATTCACCTGGTACACTGCACCTCTTCCAAGCTTTCTATTGTCTATGTCTGAAATCCATTATTCCCCATGAGGGTAAATCTAATGCATGTGACATTTTATGGTCAGAACAGGAAGTCAGTACCCCCTTTTATTTGAAAAACCCATTTCAATTTATGATCTCTTCTTTCTGTATTATTCCTTTTTGCCTGTCTGCCTTCCTTCCTTCCTTCTTCTCTCCCTTTCCTTCTTCCCTTCCTTTCTTTCTTCCCTCCCTCTCTTTCTCTCATTCTCTCTCTCCCTCTCTTTCTCTTTTTCCTTCTCTCTCTCTCTTTCCTTCCTTCCTTCTGTCCTTCTTTCTTTCTTTTTTCTTCTTTCATCTTTCTTTTTTTCTTTCTTTTTCCTTGACAGGGTCTTGCTAGGTAGGGTAAGCTGTCGTCAAACTCAAGATCCTCCTGCTTCAAATACCCAAGTGCCAGGATCACAGACATGTGTCACACACCCAGCCATCCATTTAATTTTGCTACTCTACCAGTGCTTGCATTTTTGTGGGGAAAAAATTACCTTATGAATTATTTTTGGCATTTGTTGATAGTAGAACCTTGATAGCAGTAGATCATTCTGGCTCTCTTCATATCTGCTTTGTGGGGCAGAGAGTACTTGTCTCATGATCCTAATGGCTGTTTATTATGTCAATTTTCCTTCAGATACCAGATTTGCAATATTTTTCTCAAACTCCCTCTTGAGAGTAGATGGAGTGGCTTCCAGTGGAAGGAATCCTTGAGAGGAAGTATCACCCGGGAGACCGTGCCGTTGATGTGGCTGATGGTGAGGACAACATTCAGGAAATCATAGTAGGAACTATTGACAAAGGGAAATCTGTTGGAGAGAAGAAAATGAACTCAAATTAATAGAAATAAAATAACCTATATTAACACAATTTTGGAAAAGTGCTGCAAGTGAGCCTGATCTGGAGAAGAGGTGGATTTTATGGAAAAGGAGAGGATGATGAGAGAGAAGGAAGGAGAGAGGAAGAAGGAAGGAGAGATAGCTAGAGATAGAGAGCATGTGAAAGCATACCAGGATAAACACACCTGTAGAATCATGGAATATTTGCATTTTTATCCACCAGAGTGAGAGAAGAATATAAAAAGAATCCAGGAAACTAGAGTAAAGATTGATCTTCAATTGTTGTATTTCCAGTTTCCTTGGCAATCATAATGTAATTAAAATGAGAAAAAAAACGTGTGCAAATGGAGAAACCACTAATTAGAAGTGGCACAGATGTAGTCTATTTAGCTCATCATAAGGGAGATTCCAGGAAGAGTGTTGAGCAGGTTTGTGTTTCAAAATCTGATAAGGTAAAGTATTTCTTAAAAAGTAATTTTGATTCAATGTGTTTTGAAGCAGTACTTCTGGAATAGTAACGCGTGGCTGAATTGCCTGCGTATTTTTTCTGGATGTAGGTTTTGATTCAGAATGTCTGGGTTGGGTTCAGAAATTCTGCATTTGTGACAAACTCTACAGTCATGCCAGTGTTGTTGGCATAGGACCACAGTTGGAGCATTAAGTTTGAGTGTTAACTCTAGAGATTTTGGTGGCTGCAATCCTAATGGCTTTTTATTGTGGTTAGGTGCCGTCCAGTGGGGTCTCACGCATAGTGACCCTATGTTAGCAATGGCTTAATATGAGGTAATAGTTAGGCCAGTATTGGATCTTAAATGTCTCTCAATGACCAGGTGTTGAAGGCTTGGTCCTCAGCCTGTGGCACTATTGGGAAGTGGTGGAACTTTTTAGGAGGTGGGACCCAGTAAAGAAAGTGAGGTCACTGGGGGCGTGCGTGCAAGGGGATGTTGGGACTCTGGCCCCTTTTCGTCTCTTTATTTTTGCATCTTGGCCAGCAGGAGTTTGGCAGCTTGCTCTCCCATGTGCATTGCCATGGTGCCCTGTGCCACCCAAGGCCCTAGAAAAGGGCTGTGTGACCACGGACGGGAACCTTGGAACCATGAGCTGAAACAGATCTTCCTTAGGAGTGAAGTCTCTCAGTTCCTTTGCCACAGTGATCACAGTGATGGAACGCTGACCATTCCCTGTCCAGGCAGTGTGGTCTGAGGCACTTAAGCATACCTGCCAGGCCTGACAGGTGCCCTCTCCTGCGCTAGTCCTCTGGCGATGGCTGGAGAGTCACCAAGGTGGAACATGGGATCCACAGATGGCACCAGAGTTCACTGTCTGTTGTGTCCCCTCTGAGTGGGTGAGACAGTTGTGTGCTCTGTGTGGAGGGGTCAGAAGGTGGAGTGTGACTCCACACTGCATACCTGCGTATCATGTACCTGATCATACTCATTCTCTCCACCACCCTCATTTACCCCTCACCTCCACATCTCTATCTTTTACTTTAACGTCCTTTTCCTCCCAGGTTTCACAGGAGAGAAAAGCTGTAAAAAGGATAGTTTCCTTTTATGGATGGCAAATGCTTCTCTGCCTTATTTGTGAGAAAATATTATCAGCATGCTTGCTTGTGAGAGCTTTTCTGGTTTTCCTTTTCCTTGCGCAAGAGGAAGGGAGATGGTCATGTGAAGCCCAGAAGGGCTCACCAATGCACAGAGGCGCTGCAAGGGCTCCCATCCCTCCACGCCGGTGATGCTTTTCCTTCATAGTGCCAGAGGACTCGGCTGACCTTGGATTTCTGTCCGAACTCCAAGTGAGACTTCAAAGTGCTCACCCAGACTAGGAGTTTTGCAATCGTTGGCCTGTCCCTGAGAAATTTGTGATCCCTTGTCACCCTTCTTTACCCTATTACCTCCTCTAGACCAATATTATTGGGTACACCACAGAGGGAGCTCCGTTTGAGTCACGACCTCCCTCCTTATCATCCTCACCCATTCCGACGACGAGATGCTGGACATACTCTGCACTGGCTTCCGAAGCCTTCACAATTAAGAGAGGCAGGATTAGAAACAAAGCATAAAAGGAACTGGAAAAGCGACATATTGGATTCTCACTGAAGTGTAAAAGCCTTGGGAAATTTTATCAGGGCAAGCTCCTGTGGAGACGGATGGAAGGAAGCCAGTGTTTCTTCTCATTTTGAGTCATGCTACATCAGCAAAAGAGGTCCTGAAGGCTTTGCTCCATTCCTATCATTGAGGTAATTGTAGGGGAAATGTAGTGAAAGAGAAATGGCAAGGCTAAAGGCAGGGATGACCTGGTTAGCAAAGACATTCTTTGAGGATGTTACAGATTAGCTCCCTGCTGTTAGGTGCCCGACTCATAGCAACTGCATGTACAACAGAAGGAGACACTTCTCCACAGTGCCATGCCCGGCACTATGTCAGTGCTTCTCTGCTATTCATAGAGTTTTCAATGGCTCATTGTTTCAGGATTACTTCGGGTGTGGGCTGCCAGGTCCTTCTCCCATTTCTGTGGTGCTGGGGATGGAATCCAGGGCCTCAGGGAGTGCAAAGCAGCACTCCACCAAATGAGCTAAACCCCAACCCCGCTTAGCTCCCTAGACTCTGTTTTCTGAGAGTAAAGGAGGAGTCAACATCTTTCACAAACAGTTCTTCATGTTGTCCACTCCCTGCTGCTGAAGAAACCTGAGAAAGCCCCTGGGCAAGGTTTGAGCGAGAACCCACCTTGCCTACTTCTCCCTGCTCTTTGTTGGCTAATACTGATTGGGTGAAGAGAGTGTTACCAGAAGAGCCGATTCTCTGATGTCCTGCATTGGATGTGACATCTCTGCGTCTCCCCAACCCACCCTTCTGCCAAGTCTCCTGCTCCTACTCTCTAAACATCTGAGTGACCCGCAGCAAGTCACGCAGCAACGCCTGAGAGCTGAAGTCTGCGAAGCATGATCTTATCTTTATAAATATATTATGTTGCTTTTTGCTTTGCAATTCCCTTTTTTACCCTCTGGTATTTTCCTCTTCAAACCAGACCTTAAGCTATCTTGCCTTGAATACAGGTTAATACAAGCAGAAGGAGGAATAAAACCCTTGTCAATTCCTTTGCTTTTGATGTTCAAAGGCTTATTTAATTTTTAAGAATATGGACTTTTGAGCTATAAAGTCTGAACCTTGAAAGACTATTGGAATATTTTCTTCCAGTAAAAGTTAATTATTCTCTTTATCTTCAGCTCCATAAGAAAAGATAAAGATTCTTAAGGATGTGCAATAGAGAAGAATGTCAGAGGAGGATCAGGAGTTTATGCCCTGCAATCTCCCAGAAGGGGACTTCATCCTGCCTCTACGCAGGGTGAGTCCTGATGAGGGGAGGAGGATTACAGAGCAAAGATGACTTGAGCTATCCTTGCCATTGGTTCGCGGTTCCTGGTTGTTGTTAGGTGTTGTTGAGTCAGATCTGACTCACGGTGACTGTATGTGGAACAGAATGAAACACTACCCAACACTGTGCCATTTTATGCTTGACCTCAGTGTTGTAGCCACAGGGTTTCTCCTCACTTTGAGTAGTACACATCAGCAAAAGGAGGTCACAAAGGCTTTGCTCCATTCCTATCATTGAGTTCCATTCTTCTTTGAGGAGGCAACTCCTCCCCAGTCATCTCTTGAATGACTGTCGGACTGGGGGCTCATTTTCTGCCACTACACTTGACAGGGCTTTTCTGCTTTTTATAGGCTACTCAATGACTAATTGTTTCGGGTGTAGGCTGCCAGGTCTTTCTCCTTAGTCTGTCTTGATCTGGACATTCTGCTGAATCCTGTCCACCATGGGTGGCCCTGCTGGTGTCTGGAATACCAGTGGCATGGCTTTCAGCCTTGTAGCAACATGTAAGCCCCTGCAGCAAAACAAGCTGACAGACTAGTGGGGGTTATAGTTCCTAGAAGTGGAAAATTTCAAAGTATAATTTATAACCAGTTAAAAACATGATGTGTGTGTGTGTGTGTATGTGTGTGTATAACACTAAATACTAGGCATGTGACAATAAATTTAGATCATGAATGAGGGAACCAGTTGGATAATAAAGAAATTTAAAGGGAAATATAAGAAATATACCTATTATAGATTAGTATGGTTTTATGGGCAACATATTCATATATTATGGGGTTACCTGTTCTGTTGGATAGAAACAAGTTGCAAGTTTACTGATCAAAAATAATTAGCAACTTATTGAGTTTTTTATAAGAAGAATCTGGGTCTTAATTGATAGTAAGTAGTGAGTCAAACAAAGTTGCTCTCCCCTGGACTATGACATTCTTTGTTAGCATGTTTTAATTGTACAAACTAATGAGTTTCTTTCTTTCTTTCTTTCTTTTTTTTTTTTTTTTGTGGTACTGGGGGTTGAACCCAGGGCCTTGCGCTTGCATACTCTGCATGTGCTGGACCACTGAGCTGTACCCCCAGCCCATTTTTTACTTTTTGAGACAGTGTCTCACTAAGTTACACAGACTGCCTCTGGTCTCGAACTTGTAATTCTCCTGCCTCCACCTCCTGAGCCAATGGGATTATAGGCGTGTGTCACTGCGCCCGGCTGGCTAATGAGTTTCTTTATGACACTGCATACCTGCGTATCATGTACCTGATCATACTCATTCTCTCCACCACCCTCCTTTACCCCTCACCTCCACATCTCTATCTTTTCCTTTAACGTCCTTTTCCTCCCAGGTTCCACAGGAGAGAAAAGCTGTAATTCTTGTCTTTGTGTGACAGACTGATTTTGCTTAACTTGATCATCTTCAGTTGCATCCATTTTCCTGAAAATTCACATAATCTCATTCTTCTTTGTGGCTGAGTAAAATTTCATTGTCTATGTGTACCCTATTTTGTTTATCTTTTCATGCATTGGTGGGCACTTAGGTGACACCATAACTTACTTATGGTGAGTGTGCCGTGGTAAACATGACATACGGGTATCTCAATAGAAAGCTGACTTTGACTCTTTGGGGAACATATACCAGAAGTGGTATAGCTGAATCATATGGTAGTTCTATTTTTAGTTTTTTGAAGAACCTCCACACTAATTGACATCATGGTTGCACAGATGTACATTCCCACCAACAGTATATAAGAGTTCCTTTCTCCCCTGCATCCTCACCAGCATTTGTTGATTTCTTGAGGATAGCCATTCTGAGTGGGGTGACATATTAACAGTATAGTTTTGATTTGAATTTCCCTGATAGCTAAAGATGTTGAATATTTTTTCATATGTTTATTGGCCATTTGTACTTCTCCATTTCATTGATTTGCCCATTTATTGACTGGATTATTTGTTCTATGATTAATTTTTCGAGTTCCTTACATATTTCAGATATTAACTTCCTGTCAGATGAATACCTGGCAAAGGTTTTCTCCCATTCTGTAAGCTGTCTTCAATCTGTTGATTATTTTATTGTGCAGAAGCTTTTTAATTTAATCTCATTTGTCAATTCTTACTATTATTTCCTGAGCTATTAGAGTCCTATTCAGAAAGTCACTGCCTCTTGTTGTATCTTGAAGTGTTTTCCTTCTAATAATTTCAAAATGTCAGGGTTTACGTAAGATCTTTGATGCATTTTGAGTTGATTTTTGTACAGGATGAGAGCTAGGGGTCTAGTTTCACTTTTCTACACATGGCTATCCAATTTTCCCAGCACCACTGTTAAAGAATTATGGTACTGGAGATGAGTATTGAATATACCATGGACTGCCAAAAGAACCAACAGATCTGTCCTAGAAGAAGTGCAACCAGAGTGCTCCTTGGAAGCAAGGATGGCTACACTGTGTCTTATGTATTTTGAACGTGTAGTCAGGAAGGGCCAACCCCTGGAGAAAGACATCATGTTTGGAAGAGTGGCAGGTCAATGAAAAAAAGGAAAACCTTCCACTAGATGGATTGACACAGTGTCTGCAACAATGGGCTTAAACATAAATAAAAGATCATATGCTTGGCACAGAATATGGGAGTGTTTTGTTCTGCTGTACACAGGGTCGCTATAAGTAGGACCTGACTCGACAGCACCTAACAACAACAACAATTATTAAAGAGGCTGTATTTTTTTTTCTTTTCAATGTAAGTCTTTGGCACCTTGGTCAAGATGACTGTAGCTTCTTGAGCTTATTTCTGAGTCTTCTATCCCATTGGTTTACATACTTGTTTTTGTGCCAGTACCATGCTGTTTTGTTACTATGACTTTGTCGTGTAGTTTGATGTCTGGTATTGTGATATCTGCAGTATTTCTCTTTTTTCCTCAGGGTTGCTTTGGCTCTTCAGTGTCTTTTGTGCTTCCATATGAATTTTAGGATTTTCTTTTTTAGTTCTGTGAGGATTGTCATTGGAATATTGATGATGAATGCATTGACACTGTAGATTACTTTTGGTACTATGGCCATTTTCACAATATTAATTCTGTCTATCCATGAACATTGGAGGTCTTTCCATTTTATATTGTCTTCTATAATTTCTTTCTTCTGTGTCTCATAGATTTCATTGTAGAGGTTGTCGACAACTTTGGTTAAGTTTATTCATAGTTTTTTTAGGCCATTGTGAATGAGATTGTCTTCCTCACTTATTTTTCAGTGAGGTCATTATTAGTACACAGAGAAGTTATGTTTTGTTTTGTTTTGTTTTTAGTATGTTGGATTTTTATATCCTGCTACTTTGGTGAAAATTGATGAGATCAGTTTTTTGGTAGAGTCTTTCAGGTCTTTTAATTATAGGATCATATAATCTACA
Source organism: Pedetes capensis (assembly GCA_007922755.1). NCBI lineage: Eukaryota > Metazoa > Chordata > Mammalia > Rodentia > Pedetidae > Pedetes > Pedetes capensis. Next base: position 80,596 of record VMDO01005019.1, read on the forward strand.
CATCTACAGGGTACCCTGACTTCCTTTCTTATTTGCATCTTTTTTATTTCTTTCTCTTGCCTGGCTAAGATTTCAAGCACTATCTTAATTAAGAGTAGTAAGAATGGACACCCTTATCTAAGTCCTGATTTTAGAGAAAATGCTTTCAGGTTTTTGTGGCCATTCAGTATAATATTAGCTATCAGTTTGTCATGTTGTTGTTAGGTGTCTTCAAGTTGGATATGACTCATACTGACCCTATGTACAGCAGAACACTACCCAACACTGCCATGCACAATTTTTTTTTTTTAAATATTTGAGCCATTGTTGCAATCACTGTGTTTCTTCCCATTCTGAGTACTGTCACATCAGCAAAAGGAGGTCCATTCCCATCATTAAGGTCAACTTTACTTTGAGGTGGCAACTCTTCCCCAGTCATTTCTTGAATGCCTTCTAGTCTGGGGGGCTCAGTTTCTGGTACTATATTTGACAGTGCTTCTCTGCTATTCATAGGGTTTTCAATAGCTTCTCTGCTATTCATAGGGTTTTCATAGGGTTTTCAATTGTTCTGGGAGTGGGTTAGCCAAGTCCTTCTTCTTAATCTATCATATTGTGGAAACTCAGCTGAAACCTGTCCAACATGAGTGGTCCTGCTGGTATTTGAGATACCAGTGGCATAGCTTTCAGCATTACAGCAACACACAAGCCCCCACAGCATGACAAGCTGATAGATACATGGAGGATCAGTTTGTCATAGAAGGCATTTTTAGGTTGAGGTATGACCCTTCTATTTCTAGTTTCTTCAGGGCTTTTATCATGAAGAAATGTTAAATTTTGTCCAAGGTCTTTTCTGCTTTTATTGAAATAGTCATGTGATTTTTGTCCTTGATTCTGTTAATATAATGTATTACACTTATTTATTTGCATATGTTCAACCATTCTTGCATTGTTGACATGAAATCAACTTGATCATAGTGCATTATCTTTTTTTTTTTTTTTTGCGGTCCTGGGGGTTGAACCCAGGGCCTTGCACTTCCATGCTTTGCAAGTGCTGGACCACTGAGCTGCACCTCAGCCCATTTTTTTTTTTACCTTTTTTATTGAGACAGGGTCTCACTAAGTTATGGAGACTGCCTCTGGTCTCGAACTTGCGATCCTCCTGCCTCCGCCTCCCAAGCCGCTGGGATTACAGGCGTGCACCACTGCACCTGGCTCTGTGCATTATCTTTTTAATGTGTCATTGAAATCAGTTTCAAAGGTTTTATTGAGGGTCTTTGCATGTATGTTCATCAAGGAAAGTGGTCTATAGATATTTTTGTCATATCTTTTTCTGGTTTTGGTATCAGGGTAATACTGGCCTTGTAGAATAGTTTGAGGAACATTGATGTTAGTTCTTTTTAAAGGTCTGGTAGAATTCAGCAGTGAACCATCTGTTCTTGGGGGTTTCTTTGGTAGTAAACTATTACTTACTTCAGTCTCATTGCTTGTTATAGATCAGCTATGCTTTTATATCCTCTTGTCTCAGCTTTGGTTGGTCAAATGTATCTAGAAATTTATCTATTTCTTCTAGGCTTTCCAGCTTATTGGAATATAGTTTTTCAAAATATTCCCTAATGATCCTCTGGATTTCAGTGTATCTTTTTTTTTTTTTTTTTTTTGGTACTGGGGGTTGGAACCTAGGGCCTCGTACTTGCATGCTCTGCAAGTGCTGGGTGACTGAGCTGCACCCCCAGCCCTGTTTTTTTTTTTTTTTTTTTTTTTTTTTTTACTTTTTTGAGATAGGGTCTCACCCAATTACGCAGACTGCCTCTGGTCTCGAACTTGTGATCCTTCTGTCTCTGCCCCCCAAGCCACTGAGATTACAGGCATGTGCCACTGTGCCCAGCTCAGCAGTATCTATTTTAACATCCTGTTTTTGTCTCTCATTTTATAAATTTGAGTGTTACCATTCTCTTGGTCGATTTGCCCTTCAATCTTTGTTATCTTTTGAAAGAACCAACTTTGTTTCATTTATCCTCTGTGTTGTTTTCTTGGTTTCCATTCCACTAATTTCAGATCCAATCTATACTATTTCCTACTACTAAATTTGGGTTTGGATTACTATTGCTTTTCTAAGACCTTAAGGTGAAACATTAGATTATTTGTTTGAGATTTATTGAGATCTCCCTGCTTTTTACAATGTAGGTGTTACAGTTACAAAGTTCCCTCTTAGAACTGCCTTTGCTGTATCCCACAGATTCTAATAAGTGGTGTTTTCATTTTCATTTGATTCTATTAAGTTTTTAATACCCCTATCAATTTCTTCAGTGATGCACTGATTATTTAAAAACATATTGTTTAATCTGCATGTTTGCGTATTTTCTGTAGTTTCTTGGTATTGATTTCTATTTTTATGCCATTATGATCTGATAAGGTACAATGAGTTATTTCAACTTCTTGGATTTGATAAGATTTTTTGGGGGGCCCAAAATGTGATGCATTTTGGAGAAAGATCTATAGACTTCTGAGAAGAATGTATATTCTTTGGCTGTTGGATGAAATGTTCCATAGATGTCTGTTAAGCCCATTTGATCTATGGTGCAGTTTGACTCTGAAGCTTAATTATTGATTTTTTTTGTTTGTTTGGATAATCTGTTGATGAGAGTGAGGTATGTGAGGAAATCTTCCACTATTATTATATCTGCACCTTATCTGTCCCTTTATTTCAGTAGTGCTTGTTTTATGAAATTGTGTGTACCTACATCCAGTGCATGTATATTTACACTCATTATATATTCTGGATGGAATGTTCCTTTAGTATGTAGTGACCTTATTTATCTCTTCTGACCAATTTTGGCTTAAGTCTACATTGTCAGATATTAGTATAGCAACTCCAGCTTATTTTAGCATTCCATTTGCTTGGTATGTTGCATTAGATATTTTCTCTTTCAGTCTATGTGTGTCTTTGCCTGTGAGGGGTGTTTCTTGTAGACAAGAAACAGTTGGATCTTGTTTTTAAATCAAATTAGCTAGTCTGTGTCTTTTAATAGCAGAATTAAGACCATTTATATTTAGAGTTCTTACTGAGAGGTATATGTTCATTTCTGTAATTTTGTGTTTATTTCCTGGTTGATTCAAGTGCTATAGGGAGAAGCAATAAGATAGAAAGAGGAAAAGTATATGGAATGAAGGTGTAAAAAAAAAAAAAAGAAAGGAGAAAGAAAGAAGAAAGGAAAGAAAGAAAAAAGAAAAAACAGTCAATGTTTCTTCCTTCTTGAGGAGATGGCAAATGGAAATGCTTTGGTTCCCCCACTCCCAGACTTGTCATTTTGCAATTTACTTGGATTGAAGGCAAGGAGTGAATGAATCATTTTCTCTCTGTCCAAATATATAGACCAGAGAGAGCTATTTACAGGCTGAGCCCCACCTGGTCTTTTCCCGCTGATTATAGCAGGGCATAGTACTGATGGGCTACATTCTTGCCTGTGTTGTTCCTCATCCAGGCTTAGCAACACAGTGGGTTCAGGAGCTTCCCTCTGCCTTGATGATTTTAGACTACTCTCAAGCACTCTTTGTGAAATCATACAGCATTTGTCTTTTTATGATGGCCTTCACATAATGTCTTTAAGGTTCTTCTGTGTTGTAGCATGTGTCAGAATCACCTTCCTTTTTAAGTCTGTCTAACGTTCCATTGTGTGGATATTCCACATTTTGCTTATCCATCTATCTGTCAATGGCCTTTCATGGTTTCACTGTTGTGGATAATTCTTCTGTGAACATAGCTATACAACAATCAATTAATTATTAATTAGCTTAAATCAATTAATTACAATTAAATTGAAATATAATTTAATTTTTCTCCTGAGGTTAATGAAAAGATAGTAGAGAAAACTGACCTTAGAGCAACAGGTGACCTCCTAAGAGGACTCATTACATGATGTACCACAATTAATTTTAAAGACCACTCCGCCATATTTTGTCTTACTTCTAAGTTGTTAATAATTTTTCTTAGACTAAGAAGGACATATAGTCCAAATGGCTGTGTGGAGTATCTAGACAGAGGGGGTCAAAGGCATCTAGTTTCAGAGAGTCCTGAAAAGGAATGAGAACATGAATATAGTTGCTATGAGATGCATAGACCCTAGGATTCATCTGAGAGCTCATGAGAGCTGGGGTGGACACAAAGCAGGAAGTGAGGAATGTGGTGGCAGCTACCACATGCCTCCCACCACACTCTTGAGCAGATGGGTAATGCTGAGAACCAGCTACACATGGTGCCCTGACACCCTGTGTCCTTCTGGACTGGACCCGCACACATGGAGGAAGGGTCAGAACTGCTCTGAACTCAATCTGCGGATGTTTCCACCCACCAGCACAATGGGGACTTGGTCTGTTTTCTGTTCCTGTAACAAAGTCTGGGAGGCTGGGTAATTTATAATAAACAGAAGTTATTTCAGTTTATAGCTCTGGAGGTCCCCAGCATGGCACTGGCATTTCCTTGGCATTTGATGAAGGTCTTCTGCCGCTTCAACTCATGACACAAAGCAGAAGGCAAGTAGGTGGGTTCAAGGGCAAATGTGCAATGGAGACCAAAAGGAACTGGGTGTCTCATAAAGCCCTGGTCTCATCACCACCGTCTGGACCCTCAGGATCTACCTGGCTCCTAGAAGGCCTAAGCTGGTCTCTCCAGAAGGAGATCCATCAACCCATGAGAGTGGAGCCTCCACACCCTGACCACCTCACACTAGGCTCCCTCTCTGCAAGGCTCCACCACCTCAACACTGTGATGTTGGGGTCAGGCTTCTGGCATGTGACCCTGTGGGGACAACCCACATCCAAACCATGACAGAAACTCTCCACAGCAGTTAATCTCAGGTAGAGGGGAATGCAGCAGAACTGTTTCTTACACTCCCACCTCTGGGGCATGACATTCTTGCCCACTTACCTGTTTCAGAGGAAAAGAAGGAGGAGAAAACTTACTAATATGATGGGCGGAATGTTGACTTCTGTCGGCTTCTTGGGAACCTGCAGGGAACCACGTGTCGGAATCTCCACATGGGTCGGGATACCGGTGCAGAGGGCTTGTTAGTGTCTTTAGTCAAAGGCTAAAACCCTGGACTGAGTGGACAGAGAGGGTGGTCTTTCTCCAGACCATTCTGCTGGCTGGCTCTCCTTTTCCCCCACCCTGCTTCAGGTGGGGAGATCCTGTCTGAGTTGTAGGGCTTAATATTTTCCTTCCTAACCAGCTAAAGCCCAGGAAAAAGTCATGAGCACTGTGATGTGATGCTCCCATGAATAATTTGGGTGAAATTTTACTATGAAACAAGACATGCTGTTCTGTGGGCTGAGCTCACTGCCTAAATGAGGGTGATGGCCCAGGGCTGTGTCTCCCACAGCTGCCCTCAGCTGCTAGGCCAGAGGACCTTCCACTTGAGCCTTTGCACTGTCAAAGCGTAGCTCTGAGAAACGTGACAACTGAGCTCTCATAGAGACCTGGGGTAAACGTGTGTCAGATTTATTCTACTCGGTAATGAGGGAGCCGGAGATATGGGCAAACAGATTCAAGGAGGATTTGAGCAGCTGAGTATTTACAAGCATTTAAAACTACACGTGAGGACACATTGCTAGGTCACATGCAAAACTCAGTGGCAACACGGCAAATAAAGCCAAAACTTTTGGGGTTATTTTGTGTTTGAGACAGAAATCAATTATGTTTTTCCTGGGCAGAATCTATAAGTCATGAAACTTTATAAAATCTAATTAAGTACTGTATAGCAAAGTCCAATCCAAGTGTCTTCTAGATAACTTGGAAGTCCTGGGCAGGCTGTTATAGTTCGGAATGTTAAAGGTTTGGCCTCTTGCCTGTGGCACTGCTAGGAGGTGGTGGAACTTTGGAGGGGGTGCCTCATTAGGGGCATGTCCTGAGGGGCAAATTAGGGCTCTGGCCTCCTCTGACTCTTATCACCCCCTGTCTACCATGCGTTCCCACCAGGACATGCTGTGGGGTCACAGGCCCAGAATCACATGGCCAAGTGACCCCAGACAGAAAAAGTCTCTCTCCTTTATGAATTGTTTGTTTTGGGTATTCTGCTGCATTAATGCAAAGCTTACCAATTCTGGCCTAGTAAGCTATGCCCATTGAGAGGACCTAATTGCCCACCTTACCTCCAGATTTGGGAAAATCTGTCTTAACAGTTGCTCTTTGGAAGCTAGAGGCAGTGTCTAGAGTTTGTCAACTTGTCACCTCGATGCTTTCGGGCACAGATGCATGTATGTGAACCAGAATTGAGGAAAACATGTAGCACATCACCGAGGAGGAGGGCCCAGGCGGTGGTGCCAGAAGTGAATGATTTCATGTGCCATCGAGCTTCATGTGATTATGACATTGGGCGTCAATCAGGACGCTGGCTCTACTCAGGTTGAAAAGGATGACAGATCCTAGAGAACAGGCCATGTGAGCCCAGTCCAGCTGCTAACCAAATGAACGGCTTGGGCCAGTCACATGCCGTCTCTGTAGGTGGCAGCTTGTGTCCAAATGCAGCCCCCATCGACCTCTGCCTCTGGCTTTAACGTGGTGGGCAGCAACCCCTGTGATGCTGTGGGCTGACCCTGGCTTCCACTTAACCCACGGAACATGGGAGCACTCATAACGCCCAGGACCTGGGGAGGCTTGGCAGCTTCTGCTTCTGTGGTCATGGAGGCCAGTGGCATAGAAGAAATCTGCCCCTGTCCTCAGGGAGGGGCTCTGCGGTGCTGGACAGCACATGAAGGCGCCATCCTGGGTGTCGCAGCCTCGGCGACACCAGACCCTCCCAATCGTAAGAGAGCAGTCCCATGACACCCCAGATGAGTGGCCCAGAACTCCCCAGGAAGTTCCTCCATCGGGGAGTTACAAAGGACGCTATCTCCTTGTGTTATGAAGTGCAGGCATCGCTGGGCTCTGTTGTGGTTGGTGCCCGATTCCCAGCAGGTTGGTGCCTGCTCCCAGCCTCGACTGGGAAGGTGGTCAGCTGGCTCCTCCTTGCCTCTTGCTCTGAGGGACGGGGTTCTATGCTGCCTGACTGTGAGAACAAACACACACCCAAAGTTCATCTGAAGAAAGGAAGTCTTGTTATACCTCAGAGCTGTGATGAGGCCAGTGTGGAAGTGGAAAACCAGATTTGGGGAAACAATATGAAGTGTTTTGTAAATTCCTCTTTATTAAAAGTGAAAATCATGGCTCAGCTGAACTGGGACTCATGTCTGCTGATTACCAAATTGTATTTTCCTATGTTTCTTGGTGCAAATTCTCTTTTTACTCAGGTCTGTATTCAAATCATCTTCTCACAGAGATCTTCCCTTGTGTCCCCCTTTGGAGTAGCCCCCACCTCCCGCGGTCGCCTCGCCCGGCTCCACTTTCCTTCCTAGCCACTCTCTGCCCAGGCTTCTTGTTGTTGTTAGGTGCTGTTGAGTCGTGTCCGACTCATAGAGACCATCATAGGGCTTTCAATGACAGACTGTTTTGGGATTGCCTTGGGAGTGGATTGCCAGACCCTTCTCCCATTTTTGTGGTGCTGGGAATTGAACTGGGGACATCAGAGACTGCAGCGCAGCGCTCTACTAGCTGAGCTAAATCCCAGCCCCTGCCCAGCCTTGGATAGCCCTTTATTTGTTGTTGCTTGTTTCTTCCTTGACCACTAGCTTCCTGAGGGCAGGAACTTTGTTTTGCTGCTTGTGTTTTCTCTCTGCCTTCTGAACATTGTTTGGAGCATATTCACCCATCCAAGAATATTTGTGGAGGTGACTTTCTTTCCCAAGAGGGATCCCAAAGGAGAATCTGATGGTGTCTCAGAGGAAGGAGCTCTGTGCTTGTATTTGAAGGTAGTGACTGAGGACTGGGCAGGGAAAAAGTCTTGCTGCTGCTTTTTTTTTTTTTTTTTTCTTCCCAGAACTAATACAACAGAGAAGAAATGTCAGGATGCATTTAAATGGCAGTGCAGAGGACTTAGGGGTGAGCCTCCATAATGGCCTGAATGCCTTAAAAACAAGTCAACAAAAGCCATTTAAAAGAGCTAACAGATGCCATTGCCAAGTGAAGACAAACTGTGTGAGAACCGCCCCAGCCCAGGGTGGAATTGAGCCTGATGAGAGAAAGGGGAACTTGAGGGGGAATGAAGCTTAATTGCAACCAGGGAAAGTTGTGGAGTCAGCTTTAAAAGAAGCCAGAGATGCTCCCTTTCTGGAGCTATTGTGAAGTTGGGCAAATGATTGGAGACAATGCCTTAGGGAAGAATCCTGCCTAGCCCTTGGTGTGTGTGGGGGTGGGGGTGGGGTGGAGAGAGAGAGAGGGAGAAGGAGAGAGAGAGAGAGAGGCCTCACCTGACCAAGTGGGTCCTTTCCAGCGCATGTGGATATTTTTTTATGGCTGTGAAGCTGGGTGCTGAGTGCAAACCTGAAAAATGAAGACTCATTTGAGGATGAGATTTACTGTAGCAACAAAATATTCATTTTCTAAGGAAACCTGATTGAGAAACATGGTTTACAAGGTTTTAAACAGAAACATACTTTATTTAAAAAATATAATACTCACATGATTGTTTTAAAATACTTGAAACTACCCTGAAATAAACTATACCCTCCATAAATCTTGTCTGCAGAGTAATTTTGAATTCAAAAGAACTAATGTTTGAATTTATGTAATTTGGTGTAAAAGAAGGCTATAACTTTTTTCCTTTGAATTGTTTAGAGTAGTGAGTTGTAGTATTTACGGATGTTGTAAATACTGAAAGTTTTCAAACTTCTCAATATGATGTCAATAAAGAAATATCAGTATCAAATGCAGCCTTAGAAGTGATTCTTGTTTTTACTTAAAAAATCCAAAAACATCCAACCTCAAGCTGTTCTTCTGTTCACTGATTGTTCTCTGTTAGTGACTCAGTTTATGTTTTATGAGCCATCTGCAGATCCTACATTGCTGTGTCATGTCTGTCTTTAGAGTCTTTTCTTGGGATCCAGGAATGGATTATACTGGGCACTGAAATAGGAATTGATTCATGTCCCGAGGGTCTAGGGGATGGGATGGAAAGGGCGTGGAACTGCACACACGTGCCAGCTCCATACAGAATAGTTGTGTCAAAAGCGATGCAGAAACCAGTCTAATTCTAAGCTTTATCTTCTACTCGGTTCTTAGAGCTTCTTAACTCAAATGCCACATCAAAACTTCATTCCATCTACATTTTGACAGCCAACAACCATGATGAAAATAATGCCAGAAACCTTTCAAAATAATCTGACGGTGAGCCAGGAGCCATCGCACATGCTTTTAATCATAGCAACTTGGGAGGCTGAAGCAGAAGGATCAGGAGTTCAAAGCCAGAGGCAGCCTGTGTAACTAGGTGAAACCCTATCTCAAAAATAAAAAAATAAAAAAGGCACTGGAGGTGCAGTGCAGCAGTAGAGCCCTTGTCTAGCATGTGCAAAGCCCTGGGTTCAATCCCCTAGTACCGAAGAAAAAAACAAAACAAACCTGGGGAAAAAAGGATCTGATATGATAGGCAAGGGCTGAGATTTAGCTCAGTGGGTAGAGCGCGGTGCTGCAGTCTCTGAGGCCCTGAGTTCAATTCCCAGCACCGCAAAAATGGGAGAAGGGCCTGGCAATCCACTCCCAAGGCAATCCCGAAGCACTCAGCCATTGAAAACCCTATGAGGGTCGCTATGAGTCGGATACCAACTCCATGGCACCTGACAACAACATGATAGGCAAGGAAATGAAGCCTCATAGAAGTCCCGCAGCTTGTGTCTGAGAATCCCGGAGGAATTAGTGGTTGATTTGGACAAGGATGTGAGTTGGTAACACTTAGGAAAACATTAGTGCGGGGAAATCAGGGCCAGTCTTTCTGTGTCATGGCCTTATGTTTCTGTATATTTGCCTAACTGCAAAATATTTTGTACAAAGAAACATTTAGGAGCTTTCAAACTGTTAAATTTATTTGACTCTGAGTCCAGGTAACAGTTGTAAATAAATCTTTGTACATAGAGAAATCACTACGTGGATTTTTATAGCTAATTTTATAAGCATGATATATGCACACAGTTTAAAAGACACAGCAATAAAAACCTATGTCTTATTTGATTACCACCCTGCCATCTTTCCTCTTAAGGGAACCACTTTTCTTGTATTTCTTCTGCAATTTACACCCATATTTCTATATATTACTCTATTTTATAGAAATAGTAATTAACATAGGCTAATTGCCATGAATCTGGGACATTAGTTATTGACTTTCTGTCATGCTAGTTGAGAATTTAGTTCGGCCCTGTATTGCTTAAAGTACAACCTAGGAGTCAATTTCTCAACCCCTCCCAAGTGGGCACTTCAGGGATAAGATTCACTGATGTTCGAAAAAGAAAACCACGTGATATTTCTTGCATGATAGCTAACTTTGGTTGTCAATTTGACTGAATTGAAGGATGTCCAGGAAATCAGTAATGTGTACTTATGGATATGTCTGTGAGATCGGCGTGTGGGTCAGTGAGCGGGCTGGGGAAGCTGCCCTGAATTAAGACTCTCACCATCCAACAGTCTGGGGACCCCAGTGGAACAAAAAACTAGAAGAAGGGAGCTCTGGAGAGTGCACACTTGAGTCTTCTGGAGTGTGTTTTTGCTGTTGTCACCTGTGGACACTACACTCCAGATTCTGCTGCCTGTGACTGTGGACTTGCACCAGAGGCTCTTCAGAAGGCTTTCAGACCTTTGGTCTCATACCGGGGGTGCATCATTGGCCTCTCCCCCACTCTCTCTCTCTCATCTCAAGCTTCCAGCTTCTTGGACTGAGCAACTACCAGTTTCCTTGGCTCTCTAGTCAGCAGACAGAGAAGGCATCCAGCCTCTGAGCATGTGAGCCGATCCAGTAAACTCCTTCTCATAATTCTATGTATCCCTTGCTGCTTTTTCTCTGGAGAACCTGATTAGTGCAACTTGCAACCAAGTGTGGTGGGGCAAGTTCGTATCTGTTCCACTGCATGTGCAAGGATCCATGTCTTTACAGACACAAAATCATCCAAGACTCACATCTTTCGAGATACATACTATTGTCTTTGTTTTACAGTGTTCTATAATGAGACTCAATGAGTTTAAGTCCAAAGTTATACAACATGCAATTGGCAAAGCCAGGATTTAAACTTGGATCTCTTTGATTACAAACACCAGCTGTTATGGTTTGAATATGAAATGTCCTCCACAGGCTTGTGTGTTCAGTGCTTGGTCCCCAGCTGGTGGCACTATTTTGGGAGTTTGTGCAAACTTTAGGAGGTGGGGTCTGGCTGGATGAAGTGGGTTACTGGGGAAGCATGACTTTGAAGGTGACACCTGGTGCCCAGTCCCTTCCTTGCTCTCTGTTTCCTGTGTACTATGAGGTGAGCAGTTTCCTCTGCCATGTGGTCCCTCCATCATGGTATTCTGCCTCACTGTGGGCCCAGAATCAATGGAAGAAAGGAATGTGGACTGAAGTCTCTGCAACTGTGAGCAAAATATATCCCTCCTCCTCTAGGTTGTTTATGTTAGGTACTTTGTAATGATGGAGAGAGAAGTAGCCAAATACACCAGAATTTCCTAGCTTTTCGTACTACCTGTACAAGAGAGTTTCATGTAAGTAAAATTGTGTTTGTCCTTGCCCTGGCTCAAATAGGGTATGTCTCCCCAAAATGATGAGTGGGAGACCTGATATTGTATATAATGTTGTTAAAAGGTGGTGGGACCTTTAAGGGGTAATTAGGCCACAGGGGCTCCATTCTCATGATGGGAATAATATAGTTCCCATGAGGGTGGGTTAATTATCGTGAGAGCTGGTTGTTATAAAGCAGGTCAGCTCTCTTGCCCCTCTCTCTCTCCTGTCCATATCTGCTACCCTTTTCCGCCTTTTTTTTTTTCCACACATGAAACAGCATGTGATTCTCACCAGGAACCAAGTAGATGTCAGTACCTTCCTACTTTCCATAATTGTGAACAAAAAAAGCCTCTTTTCTTCATAACTTACCCAGCCTCAGGTATTTTGCTATAATACCATAAAATGTACAAAGACAGTAATCTTTGGGCATCTGTATTAGTCAGCTTGTTCATTGCTGTGGCAGAGAAACTGACTAAAACAAACTTATGGCAGAAATGACTTATTGGGAGCTCACAGTTAGAGGATAGTCAGTCCACAATGGCAGAAGGCAAAGAAGAATAGCTGGTGGCAAAGCAGGTGTCAGACAATCTTATGTAATAGCAGATGGGAGCAGAGAGAGCTTACTAGAACCAGGGGCCCATGTAAAACCTCTAGAGCCCACCCCCAGTTACCCACCTCTGTGAGTTCCATAACCTCCCCAAACAGCACCACCAATTGGGGACCAAGCATTCAAACCCATGACTTTGGGGAACAATTTAGATTTAAACCATAACACTCTGCCCCGGGGCCCCAGTGTTTCATGGCCATCTCATAATGAAAAATGAGTTTAGTCCAACTTCAAAAGTCCCCAAAGTCTTAATAGTTTCCACCATATTCAAAAGCCCAAGTCCATAGTCTCCACTGAGACCCAAGGTACAGCTGCTGTGAGCCTGTGAAGAACAAAAAAGAGGTTATGTATTTCCAAAATACCAGCATAGAGTAAGTGTTCCCACTCCAGAAGGGAGACGTGGGGCACAGGAAGGAAAGACTGGTCTGAAGCAAGACCCATATCCACAGCCCTGCGGCTCTATGCCTGGCATCAGCCAGGCTTCCCCAGGCTGCAGCAGTCCCTCTCCCTTGGCCTCTGGCTCCACTTGTTGATTGCAGCTTCCCTTGGCAGATGTTTTAGGGTACTGGCCTCTCCAACATCCTTTGCTAGTGTTGAAAGAACGTGTGTTTCCTCTGAGTCTCACGTGTGTGTGTGTGTGTGTGTCTCCAAGTTGCTTCCTTGTAGTGTTGAGTGAGGTCACAGGTCTTCTTTGCATGTCACTGACACCACCATGATTACCGTTCCCATAATTGTCTTCACCGGCAGGGGAGGTGGAGGGGGGAGACACAGGGTTTCTTAAGGCCCAGGTATGGTTCACTTCCAGCTGAACCCAAGGTGGGGACAGATGGACGGCCTGGATGAATAGCTAGCAGAGGGTCCGCTAGGGCTGAGTGTATTTGCACGTGGCCCTCTGCTCTGCTCCAGGAAGTCGCCTTCCTTAAGGATCCAGTCCTCAGTTCTGTTTGCCTGTGGTTGGGGTTTCCTCCCTCCTCCCCTTGCCTTATTAGCCTTTGTGAGGGAAAAACTAGTTTGGACTCTCCCTGCCCTTCCTGTTACTCCTGACCATTGTCTGGGATTTCACAGTGGGTAACTTGTCTCAGTTTAGTTCCAAGTGGAAGAGCTTCTTGGGGTACAATCGAAGGATTTGGTGGGTGTAGAATGGGGTAGAAACATAGGTTAATATTTAGTCTACTGCCTTCCCACTCCGACATGTGTAAAGCAAGGCATGATTCTTTGTTCCATCGCTAATTTACTAGTGGCTGTCACATGTAATTCTCCCCCCTCTTTCTGTCTGTCTTTTTCTTTCTTTGCAGTACTAGGGGGTTGTGAACTCAGGACCTTGCACATGCTAGGCAAGTGCTCTGCCACTAAGCCACACCCCCAGTCCCTTTTCTATTTTTTATTTCTGAGACCAGGTCATGCTTAGGTATGCTGGATGCCTCCAGCCTTGAAGGTGTGATCCCTCTGCCTCGGCCTTCTAAGTCCGTGAGATTACAGGTATGTACCACGGTGCCTGGTTCATCATACACAACTCCTGACATCCATCTAAGAGAAGGTATTGGTGCCACCTTAACAGAACAGAAAATGCATGTACAAAATCAAGGAAGCCAAAGAGTCTACAATAAGAAGGCACACCTGGGGAGGCTCCTTGTAGATGTGCAGTTTGCTCCGGATGCATGAGAAACCACACTGACAATGACGGCAGAATGGACATCTTGGCGTCTGAGCCAACCTGTCCAGGTTGGCAGAGTCTGCAGACTGAAGTTGTTCTAAGTTGGTACCCTTTGGCTGTTGGCCAACATGAGGTTGGAAATCTAGACCTCCCAGTGACTGAGACAGAAAACTGTTAATGCTTTGGAACAGTTTCAAGTCTTTTAGGCCATTAGGGGACCATTTGGTGTTCTAAGAAAGATAATTCACTGGAGCAAATTGGAAGAGTATGAAATGGCTCATGCAGCCCTTCAAGTCAATTGCCTTTTCTTTTTCTTATCCTCTAGCAGGCAAAGGGCTTCCCAGATGACATCCATCTCTTCCCACCAGTTTGCACATTGCCGCTGGAGTGTGACCTCATTCCACACTTGGGCCAGTCTGCTCTGTGTCGGAGTTGTTTGGTTCTAATGAAAATAAGACTGTCATAAGGGTATCATCTGGAGCCAAGCTGAGTTGGAGGGGAAGGTGGCCCAGGACCCATGGGGAATGCCAGGAGGTCAAGCAGGGGATGCCTGGTTTAGGCAGGAAGAATAATAAGGAGAAAGGAAGTTCGATGGTGACCCATACCTGCAGCATTTCAACTCCATGCTAGTAAGAGCTGATGGTTTTGCATCAAGAATACCCAGGCTAGCAAATAGTGTACACAGGCATTAGCAACCATCTGATGTCAGGATTTTGGCAAGGAGGAAAATGGGGAGACTGCAGCCATGGGGAATAGGGAAGGGGCAGAGAGGAGAGATGATAGTTTGGTTAGAGTTGTATTACAAATGAATTCTTCACTTGCTGAGCATGCACAAGGCCCTATGTTTAATCCTCAGCACAATAAGGGAGGGAAAGAAAAAAAAAGTTGGGTGTTGAGGTATGTGCTTGTAATCCCAGCAACTTGGGAGATGGAGGCAGGAGGATCACGAGAGTTTGAGGCCAGAGGCAGCCTGTGCAAGTTAGTGAGACCCTGTCTCAAAATAAGAGATAACAAAGGGGGCTGAGGGTGCAGCTCAGTGATAGAGTGCTTGCTTAGCATGGGAAAGGTCCTGGGTCCAGCCCCTAGTACAGAAAGAAAGAAAGGAAGAAAGAAAAGAAAGGAAAAGAAATAAAAAAGAAAGAGAAAGAAGAAAAGAGAAAGCAAGAAAGGAAGAAAGAAGGAAGGAAGGAAGAAAAGGAAGGAAAAGAAAGAGAAAGAAGAAAAGAAAAGAAGGAAGAACTAGAAAAAGAAAAAAGATTGCATCAAGGTTTCCATACTCACTATACATGGTAGAGTCCCAAGAGGGCTGGAAATCCAACTGAAAACATGTCTCAGGGGAGCTGGGCATGGTGGCACATGCCTGTAATCCCAGCGACTTGGGAAGCAGAGGCAGGAGGATCGCAAGTTCAAGACCAGTGGCAGTCTGCACAATTTAGCAAGACCCTGTCTCAAAAAGTAAAAAAAAAAATGGGCTGGGGGTGCAGCTCAGTGACTCAGCACTTGCAAAGCATGCAAGCGTGAGGCCCTGGGTTCAATCCCCAGTACCGCAAAAACAAAACAAAAAACCCATGTCTCAGGGGCTCTCACATCCCTTCTGCGTAACTCTAAAGCAGCTTCTCTCCCATGGACATTGGTCCCTAACACTTGGGGAGCCCTCCCCAAGGCTCCTGGATCACTGCATGGCAAACTCCTAACATCTCTGCAACTTATATTCTGGAAACACCTGCTATGGACTCCTCTGAGCACGGTGGATGCTGGCGGGACCCTCAGCCTCACTCCCCACCCGCTGAGCTGCCAGGGCGGGGCATCCTCCGTCTCTGGGGTGCTTGAGATATCCAGGTGATGCTGAGGTCTCTGTGATACTCTGTGGAAGGCATACTGCTCTGGGCAGGAGTCACCTTGGCTCAGATATGGCTTTCCTCCAAACGTTCATGCACCGACGTCCCTGTTCCCTGTGTCATGGTGCTGAACGACGGTAAGACCTTAAAAGGTGGATTCTGGAAGGAAGGGACTGGGTCATGACTGCTTTCATGAAAGCATCAGTGCTAGTCTTGAAAAGCTTGGTTTATTTCTCTCAGGAGTAGATTAGTTTCCAGAAGAGAGCAGGCTGCTACAAAGAGTGAGCTGAGCTGGGTCCCTCTCTAGTCTGTTGCTTCTTCCCATGCCACGTTCTCTCTCTTGCTCTCTTCCTCCTCTCCCTCTCTTGCCTTCCCTCCCTCCCTCCCACCTCAACTGTCACTTTCTGAGGTGGCCTCACCTGGCCCATCAAGAGGTGGGATCTATTCCCTCCCTTGAATCCTGGCTGGCCCCATAACTCTCTTGAAACCAACAGCCCGAGGCAGATCCGGTGCTCCTGGCATCCAGAGTGCTTCGGTTCGGTTCTCTGGAGGGGAAAGCCACTTGGAGGGGATCCAGTCACTCGGCCATCATCACAATGGAAACAGCACATGGAGCTGTTCTGGGCCATTGGCCCCGTGGAGCTGCCTGCTGACACCCAGGCTCATCTGCCAGCCATGTGTTGAGACATCTTGGGTGCCCACCTGTTGGGGTCTCTGATGCCTGAATCCCACGTTTACGGCTGACTACAGCCCCCTGAGATGCAGGGGCGAGAATGGCCCAGTTCAGTCTTCTCCAAATTCCTGAGCCACAAAATCATGAGCAAAATAAATGGTCGTTTTAAGCTACAGAGACTTCGGAGGTAATTCGTCACTCAAAACAGTAACCAGAATAACCTCCTTGAGTTTTCACCTCTCTTCCTGGCACTAAGTGGGTTAAACCCCATTAAGACGCAGAGGGTTTTTTCTCCCCAGCCCTGAGTCAGACTGAGAGGATCTTACCTTCAAAGTGATAATATGACTTTGCCTGCACACATGAACTTGTGAAGGAGAATTCTTTAATTAACATACTTACCTGCCCAATTGTCTTTTCTCTAGAGTGAGCTCTTCCCAATGGCTCCTCAATCCTTCTGCTAATAGCACCCACGAGGCCTGCCCCAGAGCCTCATGGGAACTAGCAGAGACACCTCAAATTTGCAGTGAACATGACCAAGACTCAAGCTGGAACATTGGCTGCCTTTTCCACTCGAGGCTTGCTGTGGGCAAGTTGGCTGTTAGTCTAGTTTGTGATGCTACCATCCCAGGTGCTGTGGGGTCTCAGCCTTGCAACTGGGCATCACTGTCCTATCCATGGCTGTGTCCCCAGCCTCTGGCAAGATGCCTGACACATAGTAGCTGTAGCTGGTCAGAAGATATTAGTTGAATGCATACATGAATTTTGAGAAAGAGGACAGCAAACGTGGAATCAGAGATTTAGGTTAAATCTGTAGGTGTTAGGGCAGGGAAGTTTACCACTGCTGTATTTTTGAGTTGAAATTGGCTTTTCATCTTTGTGCTGTTTGTTAACCTGGAGGTGCTCCAGTCTTTATGAAAGAGAAAAGTGAATTCAGCCTTTAGACTTAGTCTGTGAGGTGAGTGGTGCAGAGGTAACTTCAGGTTGCTAGTTCAATTTCTCCCCCTTTCAAGATGATATCTTTAATAGGTCCTTTCAAATGAAAGACCTACTCCTCCCATTAGAAGTTGCTCTAGGTCTAAGCCAGGTGCAATGGTACATGCCTATAATCCCAGTGGTTTGGGAGGCAGAGGCAGGAGGATTGCAAGTTTGAGACCCGAGGCAGTCTGCGTAACTTAATGAGACCCTATCTCAAAAAGTAAAAAAATGGGCTGGGGATGCATCTCAGTGGTCCTGCACTTGCAAAGCAGGCAAGCGCAAGGCCTGGATTCAACCCCAGTACCGAAAAAAAGAAAGTTGCTCTAGGTCTTTATATTTATTATGAAGCTTAATTAAAAAATGGGCTGGGATTTAGCTCAGTTGCTAGAGCGCTGTGCTGCAGTCTCTGAGGTCCGGTGTTCAATTCCCAGCACTGCAAAAATGGGAGAAGGACCTGGAAATCCACTCCCAAGGCAATCCTGAAACAGCCAATGAAAACTCTATGAGGGTCGCTATGAGTCGGATACTGACTCGATGGCACCTAACAACAACAACAATAATTAAAAAATAATACCCCAGGCTTTGGAAGTGTTCTGGTTTCTACTTATATGAAGTTTAAATGAAATATTTAATTTTCCACTCTATAATTCTTCCTGCTTAGCTACTAAGTCAGTGTCACATACTGTTGTGTTCCGATCAGGTTCACTTCAAAGATTGTTGGTTATGTGAGGGAATGTTAGCACCCTAATTGTCTGGAGCTTTCAAGGTAATTCTGTACAAATGTTTTACCATCATGATTTTTATCACTTCTCATCTTGTCAAGAATAGTTCAGTTTGAATTCTTGTCGCTACTTCTTTATTTTCCACTTGAAAGTAAATTAAGTCATAGACAGCTTTAAGAAGAACTTTCCCACATATGATTAACATTTGCATTATAGTATTTGCACTATTGATATTTGGGGTATAGCGTGTTAAGACTTGGGTTAATAATATAGTTATGATTTGAACATAAATATCCTCCGAAGGTTATGTGTTGAACACTGAGTCCCCAGCTGGCGGTGCTGTTGTAGAGGCTATGGAACTTTGGGAGGTGGGATTCTAGGTCTGCAGAAATGGCTCCCTGGGATTGGGCCTTTGGAGGTTTGTACCCTCACCTGACCTTCTGGCCACTCGCTGCTCTCTGCTTCCTCTTCGTTAAGATGTGAGGTTCTGTGCCACATGTCACACCGTGCCTGCCTCCCCACCACAGCTTCTGCTTCTATGGGCCCAAATCCTCTAACTGTAAGCCCTCTATGAATATTTCCTTCCATAGGTTTGCTTTTGTCGGTTTATGGGCTGCTGCGATGCACTGACTAATACAAGCACCTTCTGTGGAGGGCTGTGGTATTTGTGAGTAGAAGCTGAAATTCATTGGTATTCTTTTACCAGGATGCCAGATAAACCATTTCTTCCTTTGAGTTCCGTGCATTTTCCTGTCCTCATTGCCCTTATTCTGTGCATTTACCACCTGCATCACATAATTCTGTAATTTGTATTGTGATTTTATATTGTTGCTATTTTGATTTTGTTCATCTTTTTCTAGATCTCAAGATGGCTAGGCCTTAATAAATACTAGCTGGCTTGTTCTGCTCTCTTATTTTCAAAATGGGTCTTGAAACCCACAAGATATTTCTGAAATAACTGATGACTGGTTAATTCTGACTCCAGTTTGGTAAGGCTGGGTAAGGGTGTGCCTTTTCTCTTAGCTCTTAGACACATATTAGAGAACATTTTCCAGTGGAATCATTGATATCCTTGACAAAATACACAGAATTTTCATTAGGAGGGTGTTTATTAAATGAACATGTCTGTTTTGTTTTTTGAGGAAGGCTGCAGAGACATAAAGTTATTCTCCTTATTAGTAACAACCCACGGTCCCCGAAGGGAGGACCCGGAGTCATTGGCCTGCCAAGAAGTGCCGAATGTCTGCTCTGGATGGAGGAGTTTGAAGGAGATGTGTGAACGAGGCAGCCAGCCTGTTCCTAGATGAGAAGGCTCCTGGGAAGCCATATGCTGTGAATTTAGACACAAC
Organism: Pedetes capensis; assembly: GCA_007922755.1. Lineage (NCBI taxonomy): Eukaryota > Metazoa > Chordata > Mammalia > Rodentia > Pedetidae > Pedetes > Pedetes capensis. Next base: position 100,017 of record VMDO01005019.1, read on the forward strand.
CTTGAGCAATCATTTTTAAGAGCTGGAAGTCCTACTTGCTGTCTGCTGGCAGGGGCCATCTCAGGCGGAAGGGCCTGGGCCCAGGGCGGCAATGGCACATGCTGAGGTCAGGGTTCTTGTTCCACATCTCCTCTAGCCAGAGTGATGGCCGCAGTGCAGCAGGTGGTCATAAGCAGGGCGTTGCAGCCACACCAACTTGAGTTAGAGACTTTGCTCTCCTACTGCTGCCTGTGTGACTTCGGGCACTTTGTTTACCTCTTGTCCCCTTGGTCTCCTCCTCACTCAGTTGTGTTGAATACGCTTACCTTGGAGGATCGTTGGAATGATTAACTATGGTACCATTCTAAAACTTTCCTGGAGTGTTTCAGCTCTGCATGGTGGCTGCTGGAATTCTATGTGTGCCTAGACAGCAGCTCCATGATGCACCTGAGTTTTCTCATGCAGGCTCTAGATGGTAAGGACAGCACAGAGGAGCCATAAAAGCCACCAGCCCAGAGCAGGATGTGGAGGCACACACTTGTAATCTCAAGCAGGCAGGAGGCTGAGGCAGGACTATGAACTCCAGGGCTGCCTGGAGTTATGGTTACATAACGAGAGCCTGTACCAAACAAAACAAAACATGCCGGGACCAAAGAAAACAAATGGTTCCTCTAGGGGACAGAGAGATCTTCTCCCTTTGCAGGGAAAAGTGGCTTAGTGTTCCTCCTCAAATCAGCCAGTGTACAAAGAGTCGGCAGACCATGGGAGGTCATTCCACCACTGTTTTCCCTGCTTCTCCTTAGGGGAGGATTCTTTGGTGGAAAGAGCTGAAATGGGCTTCATTTACAATGGTAAATTTGCTTACGTTGTTGTTGTTAGGTGCTGTCAAGTCAGGTCCGACTCACAGAGACCTTATGTACTACAGAACGAAACACTCCCCAACACTGTGCCATGCTGGGCCCTAAGTCAGTACTTCTCTGCCATTAATAGGGTTTTCAGTGGTGGATTGTTTCAGGAGAAACAATGCCAGGTCCTTCTCTCTACCTTGCAGCACCTGGTATTTCCAGGCTGGGCCCTAAGTCAGTACTTCTCTAGCATTCATAGGGTTTTCAGTGGTTTTCAGTGGTGGATTGTTTCAGGAGAAACAATGCCAGGTCCTTCTCTCTACCTTGCAGCACCTGGTATTCCCAGGCAGTCTCCCATCCAAGGACTAACCAAGCCCACACTGCTTAGCTTCCGAGATCAGGCGGGGTCGGATGCTAGGGTGCTACGGCTACAGATAATTCGCTTATAGATCATGCTTTTATTTCAATTTCTCATTCAGATTTTATTACCCAGGATGCGTGTATGGAAATAACCATTTGGATTTTAAGAGATGGGAGCATTTAGTCATGGGAGCATTTGGCGGGGTCCACTCAGACTCTGCGGAACCACAGCTATGGCTCCTTAGAGGGAAATCCCATCCCTTCCCCATTCTAAGGTAGTTAACAGGACAGAATGGGCCCATCCTTTCCTTTGAGCTTCACATATGAACTCATTTACTCCCTCTTCACAGGGATTATTGATCACCTGGGGACATTTTGCTGGGAGACATCGTCAGTCTGGGTGATCTCAGATTGAACTCCCAAGAAGCCGGGCAGCCTCTATGGGTTTATGCAGAACACTGGGAAGAGAGAAAAGCAGAATTGTTCTGTTTTTGCAGACTCCCTGTCTCTGGCAGTTTCCTCTGTGGAGTTCCCTGAGGGGTGTGCCACTGGTGTGCTTCAGATGTTACTGTCCCTTGAAAATGAAGAGGATGCCATCAGAGCAGGGTGACTTTGGGGTGAGGAGATGTAGGTGGACATAGGGGGCAGTTAGAGCCTCCTGGCCCTTCTGTGCTGTACTGAGGGCTTTTCCAGAGATTCTGGACAATACTTTATCATGTCCCATAAAAGCATCACCAGTTATTGATTGCTGCTTTGTCTTGGATGGAGAAAAGCCCCTGCTCTGCTTAAACGACTTTGCCCCAGTGCAGAGGGCCCCAGACATCTCTTTGCTCTTCCATCTCTTACTTTACCAGCCTGGAGGCTCCTGACACAATAGTGCTGCAGATGTTAGGGACAGAGCCAGGGACTGGGACCAGTGCCAAGGAGGCAGCTGAACCTCCCCAGGACAAGGCTGGACGGCTTTGGGGCTCCATGACTGAGCCGTGGCCGGCTTTCTCTACTCAGCCAAAACTGTGCTTCTGTTTCAAACATTGCTGCAGACCCATCGATTGCTGAGATGTGTTTTAAAAAGCATCTGGAATCAGGCAATTTGTTCCTACTTAATGCAGAATGTCAAAACAGGGCCACTGATTCCCTAATTGATCAACTGATTCATTATTTCCTTTGCATGCTTTGATGTGGCCCAGGCCAATGGGAGTAATAAAGTAGAAGAAAAAGTTGAAAAGCTGGAGACAAAGGCTTATTAGCCCATCCCAAGAAATACATTTTTTATCCATTCATTCTCCAGTAATTGCTTGTTTATTAAGGTAGCTGTTCAAAGAGAAAGCCAACAGCAGGGACTGCCGATAGTGGACAGGGCTATGTGCTTACTGTAAGCAGACAGTGTTATGTTTCAGTTATTAGAGCTCCTAGATCACAGAGGAGCACAGTGGGTGTGCCTGGGCCATCAGATGAAATGTGGGCCATCGTCCTGAGGAAGGGATTCATCAGGGCCTGTGGGCTTTAAGAGAAAGCTGCTTCATGGCAGGGAGGGTGGTCACATGCGATGCAGTTACTTCTTGGAGTGTGTCCTTGGGAGATGGCAGGGTGCACTGAAGAGTTCAGGCATTTACGTCCGTTGGTTATTATTGCACATGAAAGGCTGCTCTGTATGCACTGCCTTAGTAACTGTGTGGCCGTGGGTTTGTTTCTTAGCCTCTCTGATCATCCCTGTCTGAGTGGTGAGATTGCTGAGGGTGTGGATGGTGCAGTAGGATTCCAGGTGGAAGTCCCAGCTCTGCTCTTTCTTTAGCTCTGGGACTTAGGCAAGTTACTTCACCTCTTTGAGCCTGGTTTTCTTCCTGTGGCCAAATGAAGGGGATTCTGGGGAGCAGGATTGGTTGATGGCCAGACCCAGATGGTCTTGGTCCTGTGGAGGATGTGTGGGAGATGGGCTGCAGTGTGGGCACTGTCCCACCTCACGCACCTTAGTGTCTGTTCTCTAGAAGCCAGAGGGTTTTCTTCTGGACACAGGAGTCTCACTCCAGAGCATGTGCAGGGCCTGGCTGCTGTAGCACACGCCCCCAGATGCCACCCTCCCGCAGTGGGGATGGGGATCCTGTAGAAACGTCCCAGGATCCTCCTGCTGGACAGTTCTGAAGATGGTTTCCTGGGTTCCTCCGTGGGCCCTCGGTATGGTTGAGCCCTCTCACCCACAGCAATGACGTAGCCATCACTGGGCTTTGTCCCTTAGTGTCCCACTTAGGCCCTCATTCATGAGTCCATGGCCATCTCCCTAAGTCAACTCTGCACACAGGTCCTGGTTCCAGGGGCCGGTTTGGAGGGAAGAGCAGTTGAGTTGTACTGGTTGTTGTTAGGTGCTTCTCTAAACAAGCGAAGGTGCTCACAGTGTATCTGATGCACGGTGAATACACAATGTGTGTTAGCAATTTCATGGCCTCTACTTTGGAGATTTGGAAGAGTCTATCAATGGGTAGATGTCACATTGAAGATGAAGGTGCATCTGACTCATGCCATGGTATTTTCAGTCGCATCATATGGTTGTGAAAGCTGGACATTGAACAAGGGAGACAGGAGAAGAATTGATGCTTTTGAATTGTGGTCCTGGAGATGTCTATTGAATATACCATGGACTGCCAAAAGAACCAACAAATCTGTCCTAGAAGAAGTGTGACCAGAGCACTCCTTGGAAGCAAGAATAGCCAGACTGTGTCTTACATATTTCAGACATGTAGTCAGGAGAGATCAATCCCTAGAGAAAGACATCATGTTCGGGAGAGTGGCAGGTCAACGCAAAAGAGGAAAACCCTCCACCAGATGAATTGACACAGTGTCTGCAACAATGGGCTTAAACATAAATAAGATCATTTGCCTGGCACAGAATTGGCAGGTGTTTCAGTCTGCTGTACATAGGGTCACTATGAGTCAGACTCGACTCTATGGCACCTAACAACAACAACAACATCAATGGGTAGTATTTGCTACAGTGTCTGACATGTAGTCATTAAATAAAGTGAATTCCCCTCTCTGCTACACCCCCTCCCCTCTGTTCCCATCTACCTAGTTGCTGTGCAATGCTAGGGGAAGCTGCTAGCTAGCCTCTGTGGGTTCCAGCAGTGATGTGACAGTTTTGTGCTTGCCTAGGAGAATAACACAGTCAAATACTGACCAAGGTAGAGAGCAAGGAGAACTGATGCACAGGCTTTGAGTCTTAACTGCTCAGAGTACAAACAGCATAGAATCACTGATGTGAGGTAGCCTTATGCTATGCAGAAAAAAAATCTGCATTTACATTCAACTCCTAAGGCTAGACCCTCAGTACCACTCACCCTCAACAGTTTGCTCTCTGCTCTGGCCTGTGGACTTCTCTCTCTTCTCAGACATTGTCCACCTCTCCTCCTGCTCCCACATCTCGTCAGTCCCCTTGCTCACCTCTGTAGAAGGCTGGGATCCTCTGTGACCAAGATGGAAGGCTAATTAGAGCAAACAAGGAGAGGGGATTAAGTTTCATGAACCTGGCAAAGCACTTTGATTTCAGATACAAAAAAACTGTGCCTTTGCGTCGCAATGCTCCACTGTGGCATGACGTCCATCCTTACAGAGACCCTCTCACAGTGAAGGATCAGGGCTTAGAGAAGTGAATGACCTGCTTCGGCCACCCAGCAGGGGCTGAAAGGAGCTGGGACTGTGAGTTCAGCACTGTCCATGCACTCGACTCCAGCCAATGACAGCAAATTACTTTATTCTGGGGGAGGATGGGACATTTGGCAGTTTGCTGCTTCCCGCCGCTCTGTGAGTATTTTCTGCTGTCCCCCTCTTGCAGAGGAGAAACTGAGTCTGACTCTGTTTGGAACCACAGTGCTCATCAGTGGCAGGGCAGGGGTCTGTTGCCTGGTTTGCCTCGTTGCTGTCCTTCCCAGTGGACTCTGCGTTCGTGGCGGGGGAAGATAGCCTCTGTGCTGGGCTCTAATTCTTGCCCTGCTGGGTCTGGCTTGATGAACAGGATGCGGCCAAGTAGTGTCTGGAGGTTCCTGCAGCTGGCTTATGAGAGTCTCACAGCCTCTGCGGGGGCCTCCTGGTGGCCCTGAGTTAATGTGGGAGAAGCCTGATCACCCTGAGACTACCCTACTGAGCAGGCTGCAGGTCACTGTCCATGGTTTCCACAGACCCCAATATTCTAGCTACCCCTGGGAAGTCACTGACTGTGACTGAAGCTGTCTTAGAACTTCCAGCCTAAGCCTTCTAGGCTGCTCTATTCCATCCCAGCTGCTGGCTGAATAGAGAGACCTCTGGCCATTCCCATGGGACAGGAAGATTACCTGGTCTGGTCTTATCTGAATTCCTGGCCTAAAAAATCATGAAAGATAGTAACGTGGATTTTATTTTAAGCTTTTGCTTTTTAAAGCTTTGTTGTTAGGTGCCATTGAGTCAAGTTCAGCTCATAGTGACCCTATGCACAACAGAAGGGAACACTCCCCAACACTGTGCCATGCCTGGCACTATGTCAGTGGTTGTTTTCAGATTGTTTCAGGAGGGGGTTACCAGGTCCTTCTCCTGTTTTTGTGATGCTGAGGATCAAATCCAGAACCTTAGAGAGTGCAGAGCAGCACTCTACCAATGGAACTAACCCACTTTATTGAAGTATAATTAACATGATGACTGCACATATTTAAATTGTTCAATTTGACAAGATTTCCAATATGTCTGTGCACAAGAAACCATCACCACAGTCACAACAGACACATCCATTTCTCCCAAGTTTCCTCACATTCCTTTGTAAGTCCATGTCCAGCCTACCCTCTAGCACCTCAGCAACCAGATAGGCTTTTTGCCACTAGAGATTAAGTTTGTGTTTTTTCAAGTTTTGTCTAAGTGGGCACCTAACAACAAAGCTTTAAGTGTACTCTTTTGACTTGGTTTCTCCTCCCTCTTCCTCCTTCACTTCCTCTTCCTCCTCCTTTAATAGGGGGTTGAACCCAGGGCCTCATGCATGCTAGGCATGGACCACACTCCCCATCCCCTTTTCTACCTTGTATCTTAACACAGGGTCTTGCTAAGTTGCACAGGCTGCCTCTGCCCTTGAACTCACGATTCTCCTGCTTTAACTTCTCAAGTTGCTGGGATTATAGTTGTGTGTCAAAGTGCCTGGTGTTCATCTGATTTCTTCCCATCCTCATAGTTATTTGAGATCCACCTGTGTTGTAACATGCATCAGCAGTTATCACTTTTTCTTGAGTAGTTTTCCATTGTATGGGTGGAATATCACAGTTTGTTTATCCGTTCACCTGCTGATGGACATTTAGGTTGTTTCCAGTTTGGAGCTACTACAAACAAAGCTGCTTTGGTCATTTCTGTTCAGGACTTTGTGTGGACATATGTTTTCCTTTCATTTGGGTAAATACCCAGGGATGGAATGCCAGGATCCCATGATAAGTGTATATTTAACATTTTTAAGAAACTGGCAAACTGTTCTTTGAAGTGATTGTACCATTTTACATCCTCTCTGGCAGTTTTAGAGAGTTACAGTTCCTCTGCTTCCTAGCTGATATTTGGTATGCTCAGTTTTTTAAAAAAAATCTTATTCACTCTACTGTGTTTGTAGTGGTATACAATTACAATTTTAATTTACATTTTCCTAGTGACTCATGATATTGAACATATATATGTATAGGTGATTATTTACTGCACATAAACTCACACATTTTTGTGACCTAAGTTAAATAATTTGATCATTTTCTAATAGATTATTTTATTTATTTCTTTAAACTTTTTTTTTCAGGGATAGGGATTGAACTCAGAACCTTGTGAATGCTATACTGAGATACATCTACAGCTCACATTTTTCTTATTGAGTTTTGAGCATTTTAATATATGTTAGATACAAGTCTTTTATCAGATATATGATTTGCAAGTAGTTCCTCTCAAATGTAGTTTTTGCATTATCTTAATGGCATCTTTTGAAGAGCAGAAGTTTTCATTCTGATGAAGCTAAAGTCATTAGTTTTTTCTTTTGTGGATCATACATTTGGCATTATACCCAACAAATTTTTGCCTAATCAAAGGTAATAAAGGTTTTTAGCCTGTGTTTTTCTCATAGACATTTTTGGATTTTACATTAAGCATGTGAGCCATTTGAGTTAAATTTTGTATGTAAGGAGAAGATGGATAGAAGATCATGTTTTTGTGTTTGGAAATCCAGTTTCTCAAGCATCACTTGTTCTCCACTGAATTGCCTGTGATCCTTTATTGAGAGCCATTTGTCAATACATGTGTGCATTATTTCTGGTCTTTCTATTCTATTCCACCGATCTCTTTGTCTATATGCTAAAACTATACTAACCTGATTACTGTTTTACTGTAGCATCTAAAAAGCCTTGAAATCAGGTAGCATGAGCACTCCAAATTTGTTCCCTTTTGGCTGTTCTAGATCCTTTACATTTACATATGAATTTTAGAATGATATGGAAATCTGAGCTGGGATTTTGATGGGATTGTGTTGAATCTATATATTTGGGAATAATTGAACAACTTAACAATGTTGAAAATTCTGACCCATCTCTTTATGTTTATTTAGGTCTTCTTAATTTCAGCAACATTTTGCAGGTCTATGTATGCCTTTCACATATTTTGTCATATTCAGATTTATCTTTATGCATGTCACATTTTTTCAGATGCTTAAAGAACCAACAGATCTGTCCTAGAAGAAGTGCAACCAGAGTGCTCCTTGGAAGCAAGGATGACTGGACTGTGTCTGATGTATTTTGGACATATAGTCAGGAGGGACCAACTCCTGGAGAAGGACATCATGTTTGGAAGAGTGGCAGGTCAATGAAAAAAAGAAAGACCCTCAACTAGATGGATTGACACATTGTCTGCAACAATGGGCTTACACATAAAAAAGATCGTGTGCCTGGCACAGAATCAGGAAGTGTTTCATTCTGTTGTACACAGGGCACCTGACAACAACAACAAAGGGTAAGTCAAACTTACTGTTAATTTTATTTTTTCAATTGATGATTGCTCTCTACAATCTCCAGTACCGTGGTGAATAGGGAGGTTGAGATTAGTCTTTTAGTCACTAAGAATAATGTTAATTGTAATTTTTTCATAGATGTCATAATTTGAATCTAAAATGTTCCCCAAAGGTCATGTGTTTGAATGTTTTGTCCCCAGTTCATGACATTGTTTGTGGAAGTTATGGAACATTGGGAGGTGAGTACTGGCTTTGTGGAAGTGGGTCAATAGGATAGAGCTTTTGGAAGTTTTACCTGCACCTGCATTTCCAGTAAGCTCTCTGCTTCTGATCTGCCATGATGTGAGGTTCTCTGAAAGGGGCTGCCACTACTTTTCCCACTGCCATGCCACTCCAGTTCTATGGGCTGTGATCCTCTGTGGGCCCCCAATAAATCATTCCTCCCATTAGTTTATTTTGGTGAGCTTCTCTGCCACAGTAAATCATAAGCTGACTAACAAAAATGTATTTTGTCAGTTTGAGGAAATTCCTTTCTAATTCTAATTTACTGAAAACCTTTATTAAGAGTATATATTGGATTTTGCCTAATGATTTTTCTGCATCTCTTGAGATGATCATATGGATTTTCTCTTTAAGTTTAATACAATGAATTATATTAATTACTTTGTGTATAAACTAACCTTGCATTCCTGGGATAAACTTCATTTCATCATGATGTATTATGCTTTTTCCATATTATTGGTTTGGATTTTCTAAATTATTGTTTTAGAATGTTGCAAATGTGTTATAGATGAACTCTTACAAAGCATATATCTAGGACAGTCCTAGGCTTCATCTCATTTGTTTCCTTTCTTTTCTTATTTACTGTGTTTTGTTGCCTGATGTCTAGTGTCTTGGAAATTACTGAATCATATATTTTATACATTTAAAAAGTTTATTCAGGCAGGCAAGTAAATCCAATCATTTTTTCTCCATTGTGGCAAAAATTACAAATAGAAGAAAGGACTCTTAAGAGCCAAAAATTCATAAATTAAGCTCAATCAAAAGGAAAATCTATGCTCAACAATTGACACTATTAAGAATATTAAAAAAGAATATTAATAGACCAGTCAGAGACTATAAAATTCTTTATAAAAGGTATCACTTTCAAAGGATTATATCTGAACTATAAAAATAATTTCTATATCTGATAATACAAAAATAAATATCCTAGATTTTTTAAATGGTCAGAAGACTTGAACACACCTTTTACAAATATACAAATGAGTGACCAAAAAGCAAATGGAGATGTGTTTAATATAACTATGTGAAGCTACAGTGATCTTGAAGCCATAGTGAGATACTGCTGTGTGTTTTCTAGAATGGCTGAAATTTAAAAACAAAAAAACTGATAATAGCAGCACAGGGAAGATCAGAATCCTCATACATTGCTGATTAGAGTGTAAAGAGTACATTCATATTTGGAAACTCCTAGCCAGTTACTCATACAATTAAACATTTACCTACTACCTACTCTATTATTTAACAAGTGCATTGGGGTCCAGCTCAGTTGGTAGAGCACTGCTCTGCACTCTCTGAGGCCCTGGGTTTGATCCCCAGCACTGCAAAAATGGAAGAAAGACCTGGCAGCCCACTCCTGAAACAATCCTCAAAATAATCAGCCACTGAGAATCTTGTGAATAACAGAGAAGCACTGACATAGTGCTGGGCATGGCACAGTGTCGAGGAGCATTTTGTTCTGTTGTACATAGGGTCACTATGAGTTGAACCCTACTCAACAGCACCTAACAACATACAAAAGATTAAGGGTACAGACTTTATAATGTATATAATTTTATAAGAACATAGATCAAAGGTATAAAATCATATTTATCAATATTTTCTTCTACTAATTTTATAGTGTCTTTTTATGCCGAACTTTTTTTCATCTGGAATCTATTTTGCTGGAGGGAATAAAGTAGAGAGGCAAGTTTTCTTCTTCAGAGGCTGTGGCTTCCCTTGCCACCCTCACCACATGGGCCTGCGGTGGGGTTCCGCACATGCATTGCTTTTGCTCGCACCTGTCTCTTGCCGAGACCTTGTATGGTGGGATGGCTTCCCTCACCATTTCTCCCTAACTGCTGAACACGCATTCATGCAGGGGAAGCTCCATCAAGTGTAAGGGGTTCTTGGCCCCCTACTGCTGAAACCCTTTATGGTCTGGGCAACAGAAACCTTCCGTGGCCCACAGCTCTTTGCGCACCAGAGGCCTGTGGAAAAGGTCCCATGGCAACTCCTGGCCCAGCTTTCATGGAGCCTCCTGGGTTTCCAGCTCCCTTTGAAGTCAGTGGGGATGATGTGCACATGACTCACATTCGGAGGTGTGCCGGGCCTGAGTATTAGCTACACGGGTGGGAAGGGGAGGTCTTCCGGGAAACTTTAGCTAGGGTGCTGTACCAGACGTCTATAGACTAACGACAAACAGGGCATGATCGCGCGCTGAGACATTGAAGGCTGTATAATGAATCTCAGTTTCCTCTCCTGCTGGTACGGCTGTGAAAACCTGCAGATGGACCCTGTGTGTCTTGCCCCGCTCCTAGGCCTCCCCACAGCATGTACAGCGGGGTGAAGTTGGAGGCTGCCAGGCACGGGTCCCCTGGCTACCTGTGTACCTACATCTGCGTTCATCTGTCCTTGTCCTATCTGGTGCAGTGTCCCCCCTTCCCAACATCTCCTATTCTGTGGAAGTAAACCATCTCCTCTCACCTGTGCCCTCACTTTCCATGGCTTCAGTTATTGTGGTCAACTGTGGTCTAAAGATATTACTATCTGTCTTGACTCTTTCCAGAGAGGGAGACCACATTCCTGTACATTTTATTACAGCATTTGCTACAGTTGTTCTATTTTATTAGTGGTCATTGATAACTTCTTACCTTGACTGATTTATAAATCAAACCTCATCATAGGTATGCATCCCTCCATGTCTGTCAGCTTGTTATGCTGTGGGGTTTGCATGCTGCTGTGATGCTGAAAGCTATGCCACCAGTATTCCAGATACCTGCAGGGCCACCCATGGTGGACAGAGTTCAGCTGAGCTTCCAGACCAAGACAAACCAGGGAGAAGGACCTGGCAGTGCACTCCTGAAACAATTAGCCATTGACAACCTTATGAATAGCTGAGCAGCAGTGTCTAATATAGTGCTGGAAAATGAGCCTACCAGGCCAGAAGGCATTCAAGAAACAGCTAGGGAAGAGTTGCCCCCTCAAAGTAGAGTAGACCTTAGTAATAGGAATGGAGTGAAACACCTGGTACCACCTTTTGCTGATGTGGCACTACTCAAAACGAGAAGAAACAGTAACTGCAACAATGGGCTCAAACATAAAAAGATCATGTGCATGGCACAGTATCAGGTAGTATTTCATTCTGTTGTCCATAGGGTCTATGAGTTGGACCTGACTTGACAGCACCTAACAACAACGTAGCCTGCAGTTGTACCACTGTAGTGTCCAATCCTGTCAGATGAGTTGAGCCTGGTTAGTACTTGGATGGGAGACTGCCTGGGAACACCAGGTGCTGCAGGGTTGGGAGAAGGACTTGGCAACCCACTCCCAAAAGACAATCAGCCATTGAAAACCCTATGAACAGCAGAGAAGCACTAACGATAAGTGTTTCGCCTGTTGTACATAGGGTTGCTATGAGTGGGACACTGACTCAATGGCAACTAACAACAACGACAGTAGCAGCAGCAGCAGCAGCATAGATATGTTTGTATAAGAAAAATAATAGTACATATGTTGTTGTTGCTGTTAGGTGCTGTCAAGTCGGTATCCGACTCATAGCGACCCTCATAGGGCTTTCAATGGCTGACTGTTTTCGAGATTGCCTCGGGAGTGGATTGCTACGCCCTTCTCCCATGTTTGCGGTGCTGGGAATTGAACTCAGGACCTCAGAGACTGCAGTGCAGCACTCTACCAACTGAGCTAAATCCCAGCCCTAATAGTACATATAGGGTATAGTATTACCTGTGGTTTTTGCTATCCACTGGAGGTCTCAGAACTTCTCCCCCTTGGACAGGGGGTGTTGTATTGTTTCTTGCACTGAAGATGGTGACACCCGCTTTGTCTTTTCTTGTCCAGCTGCACTGTCTCTTCCTTTCCTTAGCAGCTGCTTTTCCCGCCTGCTCTCAGCCTTTGCCATCTGGTCTCCACCCTCTGTGCTCCCGAATCACTTCTCTACGCTCATCCACACATGGCCTGTTACTGATCGTGGATTGTTGCTATTCTCTGAGCCTATCCAATTTAACCTCTTGGGCATTCGATCCTCTTTACTATGTTCTCTCTCAAACCCACTAGCTTCATGGGTCCCAGAGGACCCCAGTCTTCAGATTCTCCTCAGACTCCCAAATGACTTCTTGTTCAGCGCCCATATGCTCTCCTTTCTTCCCAAACTTCCTCAATACCAGATGACCCTGTGCATCCCTGCCCCCCACCCCCACCGCTCCCTTAGCAGGAAGTTGCTCTTATTTTATTTCCTCATGCTTCAAACTCTTCCTAATCAATCGTCTCAAAATCACTATTCTCCAAGCAAGTCGAACAATTGCAGCCCCAAACCTTTGTCACCAGTCTGGGTTTCACACCTGCAGTCCTCGCTGTTTCCTGCTGCTTAATGATCCCACTGAAGGGGTTAGTGCAGCCCTCACTCAGCATGGGGACAGCTACGCCGATCATTTCCCTAGACCTCTTCCCTGTCTTGATGGGCTGTTTACATGTTCTACCTGTCCTTCCCATGTTCCCCTCCTCACACCCTCTGCTGAGCAGTCACTAAGTCCTGTGCATCCTCCCTTGCCCCGTCTCCATCATCCTTTCTCCTCACTGCTCTGCTGCAAAGAGGGGCCCTGGCCACGAGCTCAGAAAGTCTCTCCACTGGTGTCTTTCCATCCAGTCTCAGGGTGTTGTCCACTGTCCTGAGGATTGATATTTAGAGCAAAGGTCCAAGGGTGGGGACAGCCTCTGAAAACCTTAAATGGCCCCCATTACCAGAAAGCCCAAGACCAGTGCTGTGCACTTTCTGACCCAAGGCCCTGGTCTATGGCACTGACCTAGTCACATCTCAGATGGCATTGTGTCCCTCAGGTGTGTCCTGGGATTCAGTCAGAGCACAACCTTGCAACTCATCAGGTAAGCAATCCTGCCGTTTGTACTTGTACCAGCACAATTCAGCAGAAATAAAATCAAAGACAAAGTCACTGGCAGAATTAAAAAATGTTAGCAACCACTTTAAAAAAATCAAAAAACAGGTTAAACCGATTTTAATGAGACATGTAACCCAGTACCTCCAAAGTACTATCTTAACATATAAGTAACATAAAGACGCCTTTGTCTGCAACAATGGGCTTAAACATAAATATGATAGTGTGTCTGGCACAGAATTGGGAAGTGTTTTGGTCTGCTGTATATAGGGTTGCTATGAGTTGGACTTGGCTCGACAGCACCTAACAACAACAAGGACAGCCTGCAGCCATAACACTGTGGTGCCTGATCTCAGAAGCTAAACAGGGTTGGGCCTGGTTAGTACTTGGATGGGAGACCGCCTGGGAACACCAGGTGCTGTAGGCTTGGGAGAAGAACCTGACATCCCACTTCCAATACAATCAGCCATTGAAAACCCTATGAATAACAGAGAAGCACTGGCAATAACGTTTCGCCTGTTGTACATATAGTTGCTATGAGTCGGACGCCGACTCGATGGCACCTAACAATAATAGCAACAACAACATAAAGGCTATTAATGAGACATTTTTCTTTCTTATTTTGAATCTTTGAGAGTCAGTAAGCACTTGAGACTTGCAGCAGACCTCAGTTCCAGGGAGTCACATTTCTTGTACTTGATAGGCACGTGTGGCTGGTGACTGCTATACTGGACAGTGTGGGTCTCTACTGTTGTACCCCCTCCCTTGTACTCTGGTGGTACCTGTCACTGTTACCTCTGCTAAACACCCTTTGTTTTTCAAGAGATATTTGAGCTCCTCCTCCCTAAAGCTACTCCTGGAGCTGCTCCAATCGCCTCTATTTATTAATTCTTTCACTAGACAGGATCACTCTGTGGTCCTGGGACCACAGGCTGGGTTCAAACTCCTGGAGGAATTAGCATCTCTGCACTTTAGTTGCAGAATGTGTGTGACAGTGGCCCTCACCTTACCTGAGTGGATTGTGAGAAGCACTCAGAAGCACAAGTGCTGGGCTAGTGCGAGGAGTGGTCCCCATGGTTGTCATTTTTAGCCTCTGTACTGGGCACCACCATAATGACGTTCAAGACTGATGGCCTTCTCCTCCTGTGCTCTGAGCTAATTTCAGGCAAAATGACACAGAAAAAAGTGTGAGAAAGGCTACAGTTCTTTTAAGTTGCTCCTCTCAACCAACATTGGACCAAACATATATCCATATTACACACACACACACACACACACACACACACACACACGTATGTGGACGTGCACGGTCACAAGATTGCCCTCAAGAGCTCTCCGTGCACATCCAGTCTGCGCAGGATTCTAATCCACATCTGATTTTGTATCTCTCTAAACTTTTAAAGCCTGCAGCCGTAGCCCTGTGGCATCTGATCCTGTCAGATCTCAGAAGCTAAGCAGGATCAGGCCTGGTTAGTACTTGGATGGGAGACTGCTTGGGAACACCAGGTGCTGTAGGCTTGGGAGAAGGACCCAGTGACCCACTCCCAGAAAAAAAAAAAAAAAAAAAAAAAAAAAAAAAAAAAAAAAAAAAAAAAAAAAAAAAAAAAAAAAAAAAGCACTGACAATAGTGTTTCACCTGTTGCATGTACAGTTGCTATGAGTCGGATACCGACTCGATGGCACCTAACAACAGCAACAAAACTCTTCAAAGAGTGCCAATCGAGAATATACAGTGTGTGTGTTTGTATATTTTGAATGCACACGTGTGCGCACACACACAGAGTATACTGGAGGAATTGGTCTACTAAAGCAAAGCATTTTCATTCTGAAAAACATTAGTTCCTTGTCACTTGTTCCCTCTTTCTAGGAAGGATAAACAAGTTCAGATAACAGGAAGAATGATTTCTTCAATTTTGTACTCTTGGCTGAAATAGCCCTGCTTTTAGGTTTGCACATGTATGCAATAAAGCTTATGTAATTCATGGGGATTATAGTAACTGGTAGTGATGCATTTACTGATTGGAAGCATTAGCTCCAATAATTCAGTTAAAGGGAGTTCCTACCATTCCTAGAATAAATTTTAAAAAATAACAAGGACTGTATCCAGTTAATTATTGCAGGTCTGTTTGCTCTTGGGCTAAGTAATTGCTCAGTAACTCAGATTTATTTCTGGTTTGAACATACCTCAGTATCAGCAACTTGTCCCTGACTGGAGACCAAATGGCCATGCTGTTGCTGGCAGGTGACTTGCGGGATAAATATCCAGTGTGTGTCAGGAGGGGGCGACGAAGGACAAAAGGAAGCGTGTTAGTCTAATTGTAGAGAAAGAAATTTCTTCCCGTTCCAAGTCCAGTGTGCCTTTGACTGTTTGTAAGTAACTGTGGCCCCATTTGAAGTGAGGCTCTTCTGCCTCAGTTCTCCCACGAGGGGGGAGCCACATGAGTCTTTGGGATACAGAATCAGGAGAGGACTTTGGAAGGTGGCGCCCCATGTGAGGTTACTACAGCTCATACACTATAGGCATGATTCCCTGGTTAGGGTCAGAGATGACTGCCATGGTCTTCCGGTCATTTGTGCCATGCTCCTTAGAGGGAAGCTATCTAACATAGGGAAACACTTCCTCTCTGACACTCTGTGCGGTTCCCGAGTTCAGCTATCACCAAGGCAAATAATTCTAACCCAAGGTAAAGTGTCCATTGTGTTTCAGTAAGTGGCACGTGAGGCCCTTCATCCCTTCACCATGTCGAGTTTTTTGCAGCATGCATACTTCCAAAATGATCCTAAGTTTTTCAGCTTACCTATAGATGATTATTGGAAATGGTATTCTAAAAGCTAAGAGTTATATTAGAAAATGGTACATTATTTAAAAGAGATTTTATTTTATGCATTGTTGTTGTTGTTAGCCGCCATCGAGTCAGTATCCGACTCATAGTGACCCTCTGTACAACAGGGGAAACACTATTGTCAGTGCTTCTCTGCTGTTCATAGGGTTTTCAATGGCTGATTTTTGGGAGGGGGTTGCCAGGTCCTTCTCCCAAGCCTATAGCTTCTGGTGTTCCCAGGCGGTCTCCCATCCAGGTACTAACCAGGCCCGACCCTGCTTAGCTTCCGAGATCTGACGGGATCAGATGCCACAGGGTACAGCTGCAGGCATTTTATGCATAGCTGGTTATAATTGATTGCATTTGGGTTGATGTAATCAACTCTTCAGACTGAGTGTTCATGCTCCTGGATTCCATGGAGGAGCGGCCACTTAAATTGTTGTTGTTGTTAGGTGCCGTCGAGTCGAGTCTGACTCATAGCGACCCTATGTACAGCAGATTGAAACACTTGCCGATTCTGTGCCAGGCACCTGATCTTATTTATGTTTAAGCCCATTGTTGCAGACACTGTGTCAATCCATCTGGTGGAGGGTTTTCCTCTTTTGCATTGACCTGCCACTCTTCCAAACATGATGTCCTTCTCCAGGGATTGTTCTCTCCTGATTACATGTCCGAAATATGTAAGACGCAGTCTGGCCATTTTTGCTTCCAAGGAGCACTCTGGTTGCACTTCTTCTAGGACAGATCTGTTGGTTCTTTTGGCAGTCCATGTTATATTCAATAGACGTCTCCAGCACCACAATTCAAAAGCATCAATTCTTTTTCTGTCTCTCTTGTTCAATGTCCAGCTTTCACAACCATATGATGCCACTGAAAATACCATGGCATGAGTCAGACGCACCTTCGTCTTCAATGTGACATCTTTGCTTTTCAATACTCTAAAGAGATCTTTTGTCACAGCTTTTCCTAGA